>VYZQ01026177.1:15508-25639 GCA_013400655.1 Mystacornis crossleyi | reverse complement strand
CTAATTAATTTTGATGTGGTGTGGATTTTCAGTAAGTGAATATCACTCCTTAGTCAGCATTTTGTTATTTTACCTGGATCCAAGTGAAAAATCTTGGATTCTATTTTCCCGGGTCATGGTGTGATTTCCAAATCCCATTATTAAATTAAAGGGAAACAAAAATCAATTCTCAGGGCCTGTTGAGAAATATACCTATTTTTGCCATGGCAATTCAGTTTTAGAAGCTTCTTGGAAAAAGGACAAAACCTATGCAAGCAATTAGAAATAATTTTTTGCTTATAATTTTTTTGTTTTTTAATNTGTGGATGCAATAACATTATTTGAGAGAGTCGGTGAAGAATTCAAGCAAAACATTTAGAATGAGACTCCCTACACACCCACAGCTGCACTATGGGTTCAGAGAGAGATGCCTGGATACATGGCACCAGTGACTTCTGCTTCAAGTGGAGTTTGCACGGGTTTCTTTTGGAAACGAAAGCTACTTATGAAGTTTATCACACAAACAAACTGACCACACTGTAATTTCCAGATGCTGTGCTTCCTTATTATTTTTCCTTTCAGCATTCTCACCAGCCAGCCGGTAGAGATTTGGTTTGCGACTACTAGAAAAAATTCAAGAATATCCACCATAATTCATTTGCAGGACTATAAATGACAATAAAAATGATCAGTGACTGAGATTTTGAGACAGAGCACACATATAGTACTGCTTTTACTAGTATCATGAAGTATATCAAACAATCAAGACACATCCTACGAAGGGTGTGAAATTTAAAACACAACTACAATCACTGCATAATAATGTAGGCAGATCCTTGGCAAGTTTTCATGCCTCCATTATTTTAACTGGAAAAAGAAAACCTAACTGATTTTTAGTAATTCTTTGTGAAAATTTGTCCTCCTGTTAGAAAATAGTGCTAGACCTATCTAATATAGTGATCAAGCTGTATTTATCAAGAAAATAGAATACACTTACATTTACAAACATAAAAATATTAGTACAATTGTTATGAATCACTGACTAAAAGTAAAGTTCTTGTTACTAAATATGAGTGATTTTACAAGGAAACCTTCTAACAAGTATATGCAATAATATGAAGGCTTTCATTCCCCTTCATCTACTTGCAAGCTAAAAGTACACTGTTATTTAAGTCAATACTGAAGTGTCATCAAGATGCACAGGGGAAATTAAAAAAAACCAAAACACAACAACAACAAAACAAAAAAGATAATACATAATACACAATAAATAGAAATGGCAAGGTCTGGGAACCACCAACACCCTAAATTGCATGTTTTTTCCTGCAAGGAAGCTTTTGAGGAGCAATCAGAACTACTTCTAAGGCCTTGAGAGAAGAGAGAGAAATCCAAGTCATCAAAATCCTGTAGGATAGATAAGATGTACTATAAATATTAATTTTAATCAAGATTTCATTTTTCATACAAATACTTGATGATACAGCTTGAAAGTACTGCTGTCACACTGCAGCTCTGAAAACATTTATTACAAATTTTCCCTCTCCAAACAATGTAATAAAAATTTATCCTTTAAACTCTATGAGCTCTCCATTTAGAATACAGTCATCAGCAACAATTTCCCAATTTACTTGACTGTAGGGTTAAATTCCCAATTTATGCACTTTTAAAACATACTTATCTAAAAGCACTGGGACTGCACATAACTGCACCCTGTGTGCTAGAACAGAAAGTCATTGATTCTCAGACTTGTATTGCTCACACCAGTTCCAGAGTTTATTGCCCTGTTTTTCCATCAGGACTAAATCAATGCACAAGCGACATTTCTGTGATGCAGGGGTCAGGCAGGGTTGGTGACTCTGAACTGGCCCCCCGTGCAGACCACAGGGTAACACGGCTTCACACTGCACCACTCCCAGAGAAGAAGCTGTGAAAAATGCTGCTCTCATCTGAACTCCAGCCTGATCTTACTGCCCAGCCCAACTCTCTAAGGAAAACATAATAATTACAAGGAAAAATACCTGACTCGATACTGCTCTCCGCCCCATGAGGCCACTGCTACTTGGTGGAAGGACATCCCCAAGCTAAGACATCCTCAATTTCAGTCATCTCAGGGAAAATGCTGCTGGAAAGCTCATCTCTCTTGACACCAGCAGGACTCCTCAAGGAGGATGTAAATAGGCTAAGTTGTCTCCTTACAGTCACTGGACTCAGAGCCAAACCCCGGCTTCTCCAAAAGATCTTCCTATAAGCTGCATTGTGCTAAGGGGGCTGATGCTTGCTCTGGCCCACACGAATGATGTTCCATGGGTAGGGGAGGTCTACCAAAGTTTGAGTGATACCATAACCAAGCTCTGTCTAGACATGATCATCTTCATCTCAGTCCAGGACCACAGCCTTGGTAACTGGTGGAGTATATTTCGTAATGCTTAAGCCTTAAGGCCAACAAAGATAAGCCATTCCAGTTAATTACCTGACACTTCATGAGGGATATGGAAAAAAGGACATGCCTCTGTCAAGACACCATGTGCCGTCAATCAGGTTGTAGCATTATTTTCTACTGAAAATCAAGTGCTTTCACTGCATGAGAGGAAACAGGGAGTAAAGATAGAGATTGCACATCAAAACAACCACTCAGAAAGGTTAAAGTTATCAATAATGCACTTTATTTGCTTCAACTGTGTTGCTACAGCATATACGAACACTCATGTGCACTAACAGTATTTTGCTGCTTTCCAATCCCATTTGGTACCTAGATATGAAAGAAAAGCTGCAAAAGTACAAAAATAAGTCTCATGCAATTCAGCAGAGAGGGCAGGAAAAAAGGTGTTGCTGAGCATTTCTGCCCTTCCAGATGTTTATACTGAACTTCCAGATGTTTTTCTTGCATTTATTTCTTCGTTATAGTAAGTAAAGGACTGTCTTCAAACACAGTGAGACTCCTTTAAACCAAAACAGTTTATACAAAAAGAACCTTCACCTTTCTTATCTGTACCCACATTAGTTTCCCAGTCTTACAGAGTAAACCATATTCTTGCAAGCAAAGTGGATGATTCTGCACACAGGGAAGTCCTAAGTGGCTTTTTACTACCCAGGAACATAAAGAGTAAACAATTATGAATTCATTGTTTGGTCTCCCTACATCCTGGGGGCTAGCTGTGGTGCTTGGGTCAACAGGCATGCCTAATTTTGGCCAAACAACATTGAGAACTCACCCAACATAGAACGCTAATCATCAGGATTAGTAAAATACAGATAAGAAGAGTTGTAGGTATTGTGCTTATCTGAAATTCAGTTATAAACCCTCAGTATCACAATATCAGAGTCTAAATTCTCAATAGAGAGGAATGCCCAAAGATGCACATGGAGGTACATGGCAGAGTTATCCACACAGTAAAAACAAGAGGTGACAAATTAGGATGGATATTTAATCAGCATTTAGGCAGGAGAAATACAGGTTACCTTTCCAACTATAATATCCTAAGCCAGTAGTTCTCTAGAAATGCAGGTGTGCCCCTGAAAACATCTGAAAGATCCTGGCCTTTCATGACTGATTCCAGGCCAAGAAAATCCAGACCAGAGCTAGTTTATCCAGACTTGGGCTCTGAAATCCTTAATTTGGTGCTTTCGCTGCTTCTTAAAACAATAGATAGATATTGTCATCCATTTTTGGGCCAAACCTACAACTGTCTCAGACAAGTGCTTTCAGAGTCTATCCCCCTAGAAAAACAGTTTAGCTTTGTCTTTAAATGTAACATGAGAAAAAGTGGAGAACAGAAGCGAGGATGCCAAGTTTCAGCTGATGTATCTGCTCGGTTTCTGCCTGTTCCCTGATTGCTCATTTAAAGGGAACACATGGTGGTGGTGAAAAGCACAGTGTCATTGAGCTGCAAGCCAAACCAGACATGATTTTATGGCTGTGTGCAGTGCATAGATCAGTCTTTCCTTAGTTCTAACGCAAAGGAAAGGCATGGTTTAGAGAAAGAGCTTTATGTTCCTTGTTAGTTTTGAAAGATTTCAAAAGCAGCCTTGTTAAAAGAAAAAAGGGCTCAGCTATGAAATCACTTCCTTCTGTTTAAACTATTTTACTCAAGGAAAAAAAACAAGAGGGCATGAAAAAAAAATCTGTTCTCCGCTTTTGACTTGTTCCTAGGATTCAGCATCCCCCCCCAGCTCTGTGGGATGACGCAGTGTGCCAGATCCCGACCGCTCCAGTCAGTGCGTCAAGCAGCCATAGCCCTCCCCACACAATCACCCTCTTGTCAGAGGCAGCTGGCACCCTCCCCGCACATGCTGACAGCATCACTGCCTGGAGAACTGCACCCCTTTGGGGCAGGTCTTCTCCTCTTGGAGCAAGGCAGCAAGGCATGAGGAGGGCAGGCTGTGTTAGGCAGCTAACAAACAAGAAGCTCTTGTGTTATTCCCTCCCCCTCCTGCCCCCAAAACACAGAGAGAATGTGGATGGGGGAAAAGATGCTCTTCTGCTTGCAGCAGCAGCATGGCTTTGCCTGGGAATACCGCCAGCAGGACAACTCCAGGACACCCGTTTATGGAAGTTCAAAAGTCAAATGAACAGTTCACTGCTGCCCAATTCACAATGGGGTTACTTACGGCTGAACAGCATTTTAACAAAGATTCTGAGATGAGGAATGGTTTGCCTCCCTCTGCCAACGCTCACAGGTTTACCCAGATTTCCAGTTCTGTTTTCCTTTGAATCCCAGGGCACCTTCCCTCTCCTCCAAAATGAATTGTCTTCTCCTGTGTAAAGTAGGCTGACACAAACCAGCTCCCTTCCCCACTCAACTGTGGGGTAGGAGAGGAGGGAGAGGGATCTTCAGAATAAACTGCTTTCTTTCCCATCTTCGCCTCCTGCAAAAAGTTGGTTTCTGCCTCAAACCAGTGTATTGAGTACTGTGTTATTATCCTGATCTGCACCATTAAGAAAGGCAGGGATTCTTTACCTCCATGTTTTTGAGGTGCACAGATGTAGAAGAAGCCAGATCACATGAGATAAATCTTCAGCAAATTGCTCCATGCAGTCTAAGACACCTGCTTCTTCTGCCCTTCCCAAAGTTCCAGTAGATAAACTTTTCAAGAAGGCACTCAGGAAGTATGACCCTTGAAATTAAATCTTCTGCTTAAGAAAACTTTAAGCCAGACTTACAAGCAGACTGCCAACAGTGATGGAGCACCAGCACACCTACCTGATCAACATGCTGACCACATCATTTGCTGGAGAGATACCTGCTAATATCTGAGATATTTGTTGCCCAGGAGGTGCATTGAAGTGATGCTTAGCTTTTCTTCTTTAGAACCACAAAACAATCCTCCACTGAAGTGCAAATTCAGTAATATGGGATGGTACTTGCCAGCTGATGGCACCTAATGAGCATTTCTCATGGCACACCTAGCAGTCTGATAACAGCTTGATGCACAAAACATTTAACTCTCCAAAAGTCTTTGTGGTTACCCCAAAGTCTGATTCTTGTCTTCAGTCTACTTTTTATTTATTTATTTATTTATTAAATTAAAAGAATTTACACAACAAACCCAGAGCCATTTCACAGCTTTATTTTACAACTGTGCCTCACAGGTGAAAGCATTGCTCCTTCTTTACACTACAGGCCTATGACTGACCTCCTCTAGCCTTCTTCTAGAAACCACACTGCTTAGGAAAAAAACCAAACTGAACCAAAACCCAAATCCTTTGCAAAATAATACCAAGGTGGGAGCTGCAGAAAGGATGAAGAGTGTCACAACCTACAAGTGCCTTTTTTTCCTTTGAAGAGATTTAAGAAGAAAATAACTAATTGTTTTCTGTAAATGGTTATTTTATGCAGATTAGAAGAGGTGCCAAAGTACAGTGTGTGCAAAACACTGAATGAAGTGCAGCAGTAACAAAAAATAAGGTCCTGTTTGAATTTTGAAGAAAGCTGCAACATGTGCTACCTGCAGTCCTGAAAAAATCTCACCTTAATGAGGAATCAGGGGTATCACTGGACTACATCTGCAGCTAAACTGAATGCACCTTCAGTTTAGCTAATGTACCTTAATCCCTGGAGTTGTTTCACTCTTTCTAGAACAGTGTCTGAAAAAAATATTAGGGAAAAACAGGACTTTATGTTCCTTGTACACTACTTCTGTTGTGGCCACAGTGGGTCTTCCTTTTGACCTCTTCTCACAGGAAAAGGACAGTGCAGTCACCACCTACCCTTCCTGCTGCACACAAATACCTCTAGTCCCACACATACTTGGGATTAGCTGACATTTGCTATTTATTCAAAGACTGGTTTTTGCTATAACTCCACATGGCATTGATATAAGTGGCTACTATTTCCACACCCTTTTTTTGGTTGTTGTTTTTGGGGGCTTTTGACTTTTTTTTTTTTAAGTCTGAGCCAGTCTTTCATCTCATAGGAAATACTACACTGCTGTACTGAACAGTAATTCCTTCAGGAGGGAAAACAGGGAACTGTTTCCTAAAAGAAGACTGCAAAACCTGAATTTTCTTTGTATTCTTAACCTCATCTTGCCTTCTGCCATGAGAATCATGGAGGTGGGAAGAGACAGATTTTTGAACCACCAGGAAGTCAGGAGATGTTTTACCAACCACTACAGTCTCCTTGCAAAACTCATAGAGGTTCTTTCCCCGAAGAGAAGGACATGGAGGAACATGTCTTATCAATGGTTTAACAGGTTAGCTAACTGCACAATTCATATTCTGGTTAAAAAGCAAATCACTAGGTCAGAGTACAACATGTAAATTCTTAAACTAACAAGTGAGTTGACACAGTTACTCACACCAAATCTCTGCAACTCTTCTGCCACATTTATGATAGAAAGCACATGTTGCAGCATAAACCTATGGCAACCATAATGTCAAGGAAAGGAACCGGGCTAAATTTTGGGCTTTGTGGACTGCATAACAATTGCATTTATGGACTACTAGGGCAAACATCTGATGCAACAGGGTACTGTGATACCTAGAGACCCATGTACTTTACTGGAAGACCTAATAGGTGAGAACACATGTTGGGACAGGAAGACAACCTGCTGCCTTCAGCTTACTGTCATCTGCAGCAACAAAGAACAGAACAAACAGCAAAGAAGATCACCAGGGAATGGTACTCAGCATTCAAGCTGTGCTTCCGCATAAGGAAACTGGGAGCCCCAGACAAAACCCAAGTAATACTATTCACAAAATGAGAAGAACCTCCTGAATCCAAAGTGTGTTATGGTATTTCCCTCATGCCAAGCTCTGAAGCTTAGGCACCTCCTGAGCAGTGTGCTGAAGCATACCAGTACCTCACACACTATTTTCCTGTATCAGCAAATGGTCAGATACTGGTATGTGCCAAACACTATAGGATTGAGTACATGTGGTGCTGCTTAACATACAGTCTTTTCATGAACAGCCTGTAGCCCCTCATTGTTCTCCATATATTGGAACTTTGCATGAATACACACAACACCTTTTGGGTGGCAAAAGGAGACAACAGGTACTTCAGTGGAATACTGAGCCTTCCCTGTACTATTTTAAGTTTGAAGCCATTCGACATCTTTAAAGGCAAAAGGGCAAACACTGCATATAATATGTTGCTACAAAAGGTTTAAAACATGCCTTGCTGCAAAAATCCACCACATTACATCTGGATTTTCATCAGTTTCATGTTACGGGGATGAGTGACCGAGTTTGTTACGTGAACTTCCATAAATAAGCTTGACAGTCCCAGTGGTCACAGTAGTGAACTCTGGGTGTTCTTACTGTCTGCACCTCTTCCAGTGTCTCCCAAAAGCTGCTGACTCCCAGGAGCTGACTTGCATTACTGAGATCACCTGATAAGACACAGAGCAGGGACAACAGGGTGAGCAAAGTCAGCACTTACCAAGCACAATGACCACAGTCTTCAGGAGGCTCATCATGGTGTCCCGATTCCTGCGGGGTCCAGAACTGTGTCTGGACATTCTCATAGTCCTTTGGCGAACATACCCAAAGATGTGAGCGTATAGGACCACCATGACCACAAAAGTGACCAGGTTGAAAATAGCCCAGAAGACCAAGTAGGAGTCACTATAGAGTGGTGCCATGTTGGAGCAGTGAGTGATATCACAAATACAGTTCCATCCGACACTTGGTATGGCACCCATGACGATGGCCATAGTCCAGATAACGACAATTACGACGACCACTCGGCGGTTGCTCATCCGAGTATGCAGCTGCATTCGGAAAACCGTAATGTGCCGCTCAATAGCAATGGCCAACAAATTGGCTACAGAGGCTGTCAGACTGGTATCAATGAGACCCTGACGGAGAAGCCAGGTGCTTACAGTCAGTCTTCTAGTGTTGGGTCCTGTGTTGAACATTAAGTAGAAGTAGGCCAGCCCTGCAAAAAAGTCCGCAGCAGCTAAGTTGGCCATTAAGTAATAAATAGGAAAGTGGAATCGGCGGTTGACATAAATAGCCACCATAACCAAGAGGTTGGCCAGCATTATGAAGATGCAGACGGTAATCCCCAGTCCCATTACAAGCTTGCTGACAGTGTTCCATTCAGTGGCTAGATATTTTCCACTTCGGTTATAAAAGAAGGCAATGGTTTCATTGTAGTAACACTGTGGTTCACTCATGGCTGTGGACTGAAAGAAGAGGGGAAAAAAAAGGGAGAGAGAAAAAAAAAAAGAATGACATCAGAACTGAAAACATATGATTGCCTCTATGGATGAGACATGTACAAAGAGTGGGGAGGGGGACAGGAAAGGAACACGCTTCAGAACAAATTTCTTTTTTCAGACCGAGTGCCATTCTACAACTCACAAACAATTGTTCTGAGGAATCTAGTAACAGCAACCATATTAGAAACAACCAGAATTGGTTCCATCTGCTCTGGGAGCCAGCATGATTTCTGATGTAGTTGTAAATTGCATAGAAAATGAGCTTCTGGCCAAGCAGACCTGCTGAAAGATTCAGTTAAAGGGAAAGGCATGTAATTCATAACTAAAAAAAGTTAGCTCTACTAGACACCTTATTTATGTTATCAGTGCATAAAACTGTTGTCTGACTGTTGTGGAAGAATAGCTCTTCAAAGAGGAGGAAATGTGCATTACATTTCTGAGCAGGTTTTAACTCATTCCATTTTCCATCATGGCTACTCCTTCCTGTCCTGTCTTAAAAAGTTTGGAAGAACACCCTAAATAAAGAGTGTTAGTATGCTCTCAGACCATGAATTTCCAGGGACGATGTATGTCCATAAAGCATGGAATGCTTTTATGAACCATAAAGGAAGCATGACATAGCATTTGTATGAGCATCAGCCACGTTTCTAGAAATGGTTTGAAATACACAATGTTTTTAAATATAACTCACCAGAACTGATTTATTCCAATTTGAAATTGGAGTGAGCCAAGAAATAAGAAAAGTAATATTTGGCTTAACTAGTGTTAAAAGCATCCAACCTTATTTCCTGCATTAAATATTGTCATGGCTATGTCAGAGAACACATGTTAATTTTCTCTGCAGAGTACTCTGCTGAGAACAGCTAGAAGGGGGCAACAAACAAGCCCATATTCCACCAGAATGTGGAAGTTTTGGATAAAACTGTTGGCTTATAAGAAAATGCCTAATGAGTTTCCTTTCTCAGTTCCATTCAATTACTCAAGGTGCAATTCCCAAACGGCAAACCTTAGGAACAGAAACCCCTCTGAATAACATCCTGGTTCGTTGTATAGCATGGGTAAACAAGGATGTAAAAATAATAATTTTTAAAAAATCAAACCAAGAAACACATGTCAAAAAGTCTCTTTCTACAAGACCTGCCTTTGCCTCTCTGCTTTTATTGTTCTGGAACTCTATCAACTAAACTTGAATTTTTACAAAAACCGGACCAGTTTTAGCAATGCAGGTAAGAAGTCCAATCAAAGAACAGATCAACAACACGAAAAGATGGTAGTTTCTTCCTCTTAAAACATACAAACTAAACCATATGTCTTGGACAGCTCCAGTTATGCTGCAGGAAGTGCTACAGCTAACCTAGCCTTCTTGTTGAAAACAAAAATGTACAGAATTTGTAACTCGACTCAAATGAAAATAGTATCTGATAAAGATCTCCTTAGAATTACCCAAAGCTATTTCTGTTTCTTTTCATTTCTACATTTGTCAGT
>VYZQ01026177.1:0-12576 GCA_013400655.1 Mystacornis crossleyi | reverse complement strand
ATGATCCTGAATAAATTCTCTTTGCCTATGTATTTGTTGCTCTGTTTTTTTTCTTCCAGATGTCTGCTGCCCATGTAATGATTCCTGCTCCACTGTTGCTCCTGTGGAAAGAGGCCTGCTACACCTGGAAAAACATTTTTTTTTTTTAATTCAGAAATGTAAAATGTGGCAGGTATTATGCTTTTACTTTATTTTTCCTTCTTTTTTCCTTTGTGTTTTTGTTTTGCACATGGGCTTAAAATGTGAATTATTCCCTGACTGTGTAATATTCTCCCCTATCTTTTTGTATGAAATATGAAACAAATATAACAAAAAATTTGACTTATTCACAAAATGCCAAGCCAAGGCTGAATGTATGTACACACATAAGAGTATGTAACATGCTACAGAGTCAGACTTGTTCAATTTAAAAGCACGACAGCACGTGAGCAATCTAGGGAAGTTAGCATGAGGCTCACTTGCTGCTTCTTTGATTCTGGAGACAGAAAAACAAAATGCTGTGTTCATGTAAGGGATTTTGGAGAAGTTTTGCTTTTAAGGCATTCTAATCTAAAACCTGCGATCTCCTTTAAAACTAATCTTTCAATCCCCCAAGGGAAAGAAGAAAAGAAGATGAGATAGCTGATCATCTGG
This sequence comes from Mystacornis crossleyi, assembly GCA_013400655.1. NCBI lineage: Eukaryota > Metazoa > Chordata > Aves > Passeriformes > Timaliidae > Mystacornis > Mystacornis crossleyi. Next base: position 11,943 of record VYZQ01026177.1, on the reverse strand, counting down.
AAGTCCCCTGTTTGAACTTTTGCCAGGAAACTTTCTCGGATGGCAGTGTATATCTTAAAGGAAGGTTTTGACCTCCCAGGTCACAAACATAAAAATCCCAAGGCATCACATTTAGCTGTGATGCTGGCTGGAAAGGTTCAAGCAAGAGAGAAATGCAGTGTATCTCTCAGTGCTGAAAGTGTTAACATACCACAAAGACATATGCAAGCAGGCAGACACCATTCCCTCTCCTGCCCCTGCAGGAAAAGGGGCAGGGAAGTTTATATTTTAATTTCCTGAAGTTTCACTCAGTGTGTTTCAGTGCCTGTGTAAGCCAAATGTGTGGTGCCTGGAGATTTACCTCATCCATTCAGGGTATCTCAACAGAAGTTAAAAACAAGCCGAGCTGCAAATTGCCCATTAACTAAACCTCTAGGACGTATCTGTGTGGAAGAAAATGTTGAGTTATAAACCAGCAAGACAGATGATGAAAAATGGAGTAAAAACAGGCTAAAAACAAAGTCTCCTCTTGCCATATGAAGTTGACTCATGACACAGTTGTCCCAAATCAAAGAACAAGAAGATCACAAGTACATGGAGTTAAATCTTAGTATCATGAGACATAGTTATAACCACAGCACAGTACACACAGACGAGGAAATTTGGTGCCTGGACTTAATAAACAAAACTCACTGTTCTTCAGAAATTAGTCATTCAAGTCACCTTGGCACTGGCTTTTTCAGGCACTATTTGCCTGGTTGTCTTCTTTCCTCTGGTTGTATAGGATCACACCACAGGGGTGCCAGTGGAAACACTGGGAAGAAGAGCCCATGTAAGCTTTCTCACGTTTTCTGCTTGATTCATCCTACTTCTCCCCACCTCTGCATCACGCCCTAAAGAATAGGGTGAGGATCTGGATCCACAGCAGCTTGACCATGGGTTGTCCCTGGGTGAGGAGCCCATTACTACCTGCACCTCCACCAAAGTGGAGAAGACACTGTCTGCCTGGAGCAGGAAGGTGAGCGGGGACCTCTGGCAGATCCCTGCCAGCTCCATGGTGAGTGACAGCTCACCTGGTGAGGCCTGCTCAGGAGAGAGATGGAGAGATGCTCAGGGTGGAAAACAAACATCAAAAAGTTTTCAAATACCACTGATGGATACTGCCTAAAAAATAGCATTAATTAGCAGAAGGTGCCCGAGGGGAAGATGATCAGTTTACAAACCCTTCTGCCATCTAAGAGTTTGGAGAGTGTCTTGATCCACCCAAAAAAAAAAAAGGTGGGCCCCTGTCTCCCCACCCCCAGCATCCGTGGGTGCATTTATTTCTTGCTGAGAGAAACAGAGTGGAACATTCTTTGAATACTAAGGTCTGACTTTTACAGCACTTTTCAAACTTGTAAGCCACAAAAATGAGTCCATATCCAGGAAATCTCTTAAAGATATCTTAACCCTAAACTCTCCAAACACACTCTGTTCCTCTCTTCTTTGTCCTTTTCTGAATTAATCTCCACATGCCACTGTTTTCTTACCCAGAACACAGAGGAGATGAAAAGCTCATTTTTCTAATATTGGTGTGGTAAACTAAGACTACAAAACCATAATAACTGTCTTATATATTTACATTTAGTGCAGCAGTGAATGGAAATCAGTACCACTGCATTCAGCTTAGGTAAGTATGTTAAGTTTACAAACATACCAGAAGGGATCAAGCTGAAAAACTTCAGCAAACTGCCAACTTCAAAATCCCTAAAGAAGGGTATAAATTAAGAATATCTTTTAAATAAGGATAAGCAAGTAAGTATAGGCATGATTGAATCAATATGTAAATACCTCGTCAACCCACAACTGCTAAACATGGGGTTCGTGAAAGTAAAGTTATAACAGATGGGAAAAAAAATCCAATTTGCAAAAAACATTTCTCCATTACCTAATGAAAAACACAGATTACTTTTCAAACTGCAGAACATGAAAGAAAAGCTTTAAAATAAAGCGGAAAAGATGTGTTTCCTTTAAAGATAATAGCAGAGGTAAAAAAACCCCATAAAGTCACAAGACAAGGATCCTGATCATTATAGCCTTATGCACAGAATTTTTTTTTATCTGCACAGTGAAAGTATGAAGCCCTATGACCAACATAGAATGGCTCCTCTCTTCAGAACTGCATCTCCCAAAGCAACCATTCAATGGACTTAAAAGATACACTGGTATAATAAGATGTGGTGCTTCTGTCAGAGCATGTGACTTCATTTCACTAGCCTCATTTTGCCCTTCACAAAGCAGACAAGACAGGAGGAAATTAATCTCTCTGCAAGGGGATCTCTTTAATGCTACTACAACATGCTAAATCATAAAGTTATGTAAGGATCATGTGGCAACAGCTAGTGTATCCAATAATTTTTAGGATGCTTTTGTAGCAGACTATATTACTACAGAGTCTCAGAGCTGACAAATGTCCCAGCTACTAGAAACTGAACTAAGAATTTCACTGTATCCTACAGTTTATACCTGTAAGTGTTACTCAACATATCTCAGTGTATTTAAGAGACCCAGTCACTAGCAACAGTGTGAAAAGAGGCAATTTTACTCTTGGAAGATATAATTCACAAGTGACACAGATTCCATTGATTAACTATGATTACGACCACCACAGATTTTTGAGGTTTTTCACCTTTCAAAATTCTGCAAGCAAAAGGAGATTTAAGAAAATAAAAGCTAAAAGAATAGGAAAAAAAAAAAAATACAGAGTGAACTCATCCATCCACAACTTAGCCCGCAATTCAGACACTGTTGTATTGTTGCTCCTTTCCCACAGATCCAGGATTTTCAAATGAGCTGTGTCCCTCACAAGTACTACCTAAATGTTCTTATGAAGGTTTTCCAGTAGGGGAGGAAATGGAGATGGTTTGAATCAGGGCATAGTTCTGCATCATCACACCCTCATTTACATTCCTAGAATGGCTTATATATGTTGATTACTAAGGATTTACTTTTTCTCTGCCATCCCATCTCTGCCTTCCAAGCTTCTCTCAAAGGGAGGTCCTCACTGTAACATGGAGATATTGCAAAGATAAAGTAATTGGCTGCAGCACAGGTAGAGTATATTGAGCTCAAATTGGATACTTAAGCCCAAGTGTTCCATACAAAACACAGAAAGGGCTTCTGCAAAGCTCTTAAAACTTCTTTTCCTTCTGAGATAGCTTTCATGACAAGCTGAGCTTCACAAACACTAGCCAAATATGGGCACAGGCTCAACACTTCGTGGCTTTATGGGAGACACAGGAAGACAATTATATTTCATCATCTCATTTAGTAACTGAAATATTCCACCTCTTATGCCTTCAGAAAAAGTCTTTGCCATGATGCTGACTGGGGGACTGCACTATCTTGCCCAGCTCACCCCCAGTGCCCACCTGCCTTATCCTGAATTTGAACATCACTGACAGACATCCACACTGCTGTGAGGCCCTGAATGCTGCTGTGAGGATGAGTTCAGTGCAGGACTGATCTCTGTCAGAGACCCCCACGTTGGAAGGAGTTTTCTGCAGAGAGGTACAGCACACAGTGTCCTATCCGTCCACTTCAGAAGCCAGAGCGGAAGCAGTCAGAGGGGAAAAAATTCTGCACCTATAACATCCCAAATGAGTTTTCATGCATAATGATTTACAACATGCATCCTTTAGGTCCAGTTAGGTGCTCACTAAGCCAAACTGGGAGCTAATTATTGACTACAACAGCTCAAAGACTGTGATTTTATGCTGAAAAAATGCTATGGGCAATTAGGGCTGCTTCCACCTCCAGGGCACACCTCCCATCACTCCTCATCAAGCAAGCCAACAAAGTGAGCACTTGGGAGAGTTTAGCCTACAAGCAGAACGCTTATGTTAATGGGCATAGCAAATTTCATTTTGGGACTGGAAATAGAGATTTACATATGGTAGTAAGAAGACTATTCTGTGTTTACAATAGCAAATACATTTTTTTTTGGAAATGCACTTCAGACAATGTGGGTTTCTTTTGCTTTAATGTACTGAAATATTTGTGAAATATATAAACAGAATATAGAAAACTCCTTGTCTCAGAGCTTTAGAAACAATGCGGTCTCTAAAAGTAACTTGTTCACACAGTACTTACTGCCTGTAAGGCAGTATTAGTCTACTTTTAAACAAAATGGAGGTGCATTTTGAAGCTCCTGTAGTGTCATCTAGTAAAACATCTTTTAAAAAAGTGTACTGGTTTTTTATTTCCCCTATGATGTCTGTAACTGGGTGGATATACTTTTAATCACAAATTGTTTTTTCCAGACTCACCATTTCCTTTTGTTCTCTTGTTTACCATATTTACCACCACCAGAGGCCTGTTTTGGTAACAAGACTAATTTGTTTATTCAGCTCAAGGGGGATTAAAAAAAAAAAAATCGACACACTTGTTGACTGCAGAAATTTGGGCACCAAATCCAAAACACAAATTGTGTTGCGCTTTGTTGGGGAAAGGGGTGACAACAGTCGTGCCATCCCTCAGCAGTCTGTTCTCAAACATATTATGAAAAGGATAGCTGCTCTGTGGCATTGATAGTTTAAATCTCTTCCACTCCAATTCAAACAAAATGAGGAGAAAATAAGAGTTGTATTCAATGGCACAGAGTGGGAGAAGTGGTTTTTGGCTCTGGCCATGAAAGGCCAGAATGGAAACTGCTTTGGATTTCTCTCTGGAACAGCTGCAAGGCAGTTATTTAAACGTACTCATTTGTTTCCAGTATTTGGCTGGTAGGATCCACTGCTGGCAAAAGCAAAGAGAAACTGATGAATTTTTGTTGTTTTCTCGTTTTAAACATTTCTGAGGCACTGTTGGAAGTCCCTGGTTCATTAAGTAATTGGAGCTCAAATCATTGCTTCCTCAAAGCTGTTACTGCAGAATTCATCTAATGCCATTCATAAAGAGAGAAAATACTAATCACTTCAGAGAGTACTTTCATCAGTATGGGTCACCACTTGTGATGTTTCTTTTTTTGCAAACAGCAAAGCCCTCTGGGATGCTAAATGGTTCTTACAGAATTATTTAACTTTGATAATGCATTAAACAGACTAGTCAGGTATCTATGAGATCATTTTACTTATTCATATTTGAGGTATGAAGTCATTACACATACACAAAATATCTCCAAATTAAAAATCAAAATGTTCTGTTACATTTTATTTCTCTCTCTTTAGGAACAGAACAACTTATCTAATCAGAAACCACTAAATTGTGCTTTATTGTGACTAATTTGAGATCATTTTTTGCCTTACCATGAAATCCCATGGCAAAAAACTCAAAGCATATTTGGAAAATTTTTTGTTTCATTGACTTCTCTGACAGTTTGTGAACGCTGTTTTGTAACTATTTTCTGTTTCAGATCACAGCTGCGGACAGCTAAACTGCCTTGAAACTTTACTTATCCTTTACCTTTACACATGACCAAGATGCCTGTGCTCTTAATCTCCACTTCTTGTGTCCGGTAACAAGATGTTGGGGGTGCAAAAGAAGAGGAGAGATTTGGGTAAGTCAGTGCACTGGGAGGGTGTGAAGAAACATGACTGTGGCAAATGCATTGCTTCAGTAGTGAGAAGCACCAGAAGTAGGTCCTATGTTGACACACTAGCAGTAAGAATATTTAAGATAGTATTAGCAATTTCACATCTTACCAAAAAGTGACTTCCAAAAACTTTTTCAAAATGTGAATCTTTTGTTACCTGGCTCAGAAGATAAATCTTGGGGAAAATACCATTTGCCACTAAATTAACAGGAACTTCTCTTATCGTGGTGCCACCGTGTGCATCTGTAAGATTGAAGTCCAAGCAAAAACCTATCAGAGGGAGCTCTGGCTTACAAAAGGTCCTGCTGAGGTCTCCAAGATTCTCTCCCATGGGAAATAAGCTTGTTTGCCTGGTGCAGTTAAAGGACTGATGATAAGCAGAAGAGTATTTATCACTGCAATGTATAAACATGCATGTATATAAATATACAGGTATACAAAATAGATAATATTTACTTCTGAGTCTAAATTGACCAATGTGAAGGAAGCCAACTATACTGCCAATGCCAAAGGAAAGTTTAAAGACAAAGGATTTAAAAAAAAAAAAAAGTTTCAAGTAAAGTAGCAAAGCTTTTCTTTTTGCAACTAACATGCCATCTAGCTCATGCAAAAGGCATGCAAGGTTACATCCAAGTTAAAAAAAAAAAAAATCCTTCCTTAAAACATTAGTCTCTAAATGACTTCTGCACCATGCCGTGGCATCTCCTCAGTTTCAAAAAGCAAAATAATGTCCTCTGGGGCAGGGAGGGGAAAAGTATTTTAATCAATGTTGTTTTCTAAACTGTGTCCAAAAATTCATTTATATGTGAACACAAACATGAAAGGTGAAAGCCCATGCAGTCCAAGTATGAAAAGTGTTTTACTTCAATATTTAATCTATTATCTCTTTACATATGTATGTCACCATGTCCTTGTCTGTTAAAAAGGTCTGCCTTTCTCTCAGAAACATACACACAGCTCCCAGCAGATTGTCTGGAGATGTTACTTTTTATATATGCTTGAAGACTTGTATCAGCTGTCATATCCACAATGGTTTACTGAAATGCGTGGGAATTCATGCAAGCATTTCAGTCTTCTCATACAGATATCAATTTTGAGCCTTTTACAACACAAGGATGAGAAAATGGTATTTTTTCTACCAAACTCCCACACTGAGATACCAGTCTTTCCTTTACTTCTTGTTGTCATTTCTTTTTGGTTTCTGAGTCAAATCTCATTGAAGCACAGTTTCTAAAACTTGAGTGTGGAGGGAGACCTCTAGATTACTAATCAGTGACCAGAATCATCTATTTAGTTCTAGTGTTCGGCCTAGTGACATAAGTCCAGGCAGAATTTATTCAGTAAAAGCTCCCTGCAGACCCAGGACATGTGCATTTATTCAAAACAACAGAAAGGTGACCATGCTGATCATCAAGTCCTTTACAAGTGATGCATTTCTTCCAGTTATTCTCACACTACAGCTGCTCTTATTCTCCCTTTGAGAAGGCATTTGTCCTGAACAACAATCCTTAGATACACACAAATATGAAACGTGGTGCAATCAAGCAAACCACATGAGTGGAGTCTCCTTGGAACAGAGGGTGGTGGCTGGATTTCTGATATGGTGAGGCCTGGCAAATTGACTACGCTGGATCACTGCCACAAACACACCAAAGCAAGAGCTATATACTCACCATGGCAGAGGCGAAAACTGGCTGGCTGACTGGCAACATACCCTGTAAACCATTGCCACTGCTTGGAACGCCAGCTCAGTCCTTGAGACACACGCTTTGTGGCAACATGGTACCCCAGAGGAAATTGAATCAGACAATGGGACTCACTTTCAAAATAACCTCATTAAGTCTTGGGCAAAGAAACACAGCATTAAGTGGATATATCACATCCCATATCTTGAAACCCACAAGCCTCTGTGAAGATTCAGAGGTATAACGGACTGCTTAAGACCATGTTAAGAGCATTAGGTAATGGGGCACGGAAGCACTGGGATGCAGATTTAGCAGAAGCCACTTGGCTGGTTAGCACCAGGGGATCTGCTGACTGCCCTGGTCCTACCCAAACGAAATCCCTACCCACTGTGGAAGGAGATAGGGTCCCCGCACTACACATAGGGAAGTGGATGGGGAAGTCAGTGTGGACTTCTCCTCTCACTAAGGCAAACCCATTTGTGGGATTGTCTTTGCCCAGGGACCTGGGTGTACTTGGTGGGTAATAAGGAAGGATGGGGAGACCTGGTGTGTGCCTCAAAGAGATTTAATCTTGGATGAAAAATAATCTGCAGTGTAAATTGTATGGTGCAGGAAATAAAGTAGCAGGAATGACATGAACTGATGAAGAATGAATTTTGTGAAGAGCAAGGAGAATGAGATGACAACGCAGGCCGGGCTGGTGCCAGTGCCCAGGGACCAAGTGTACCACTTCTCCTGTCCTGACCACTTATCCTGATGGAATGGAGATCTGGAGGGATGAAGCAAGCTCATGAAACAGGAAAATAATATCTATCTGTGAAAGGGCAGGGGACAGTAGTTAATGAAAACGTATGTTTGGTAGAGAGATGGTTTAAGGATGTAGTTTAACTTGTACGTGTGGGTAAAAAGGGGTTCCAGTCATGAGAATCAAATATAAAGGAACAGTCAGAAGATAGATGAATTATGTGGGATCTGAGTATGACATAAATGGTATGGAATAAGGGGTGAAGATTGTATTGGGTCTGGCCAAACTGGAGCTCATTTCCCTGTAACAGCCCCACAGTGCTGCTGCACTTTGCATTGATAGCTGGAAAGATGTTGATAGCACACCAGTGTTTTGGCTATTGCTGAGCAGCACCAGCACAGCATCAGCGCTGTCTCCCCAACATTCCTCCCTCCATCAAGGGTGCTGGGGGTGGGCAAGATCCAGGGAGGGGACACAACCAGGCCAGCTGACCCAAACTGATCAAAGCAATATTCCATGGCATATGATGGCAGCTCAGATATAAAACTGAGGGACGGAAGGAGAAGGATGGGATGCATTAGTCATTTTACAGTGTTTGCCTTCCAGAGCAGCTGGAGCCCTGCTTCCCAGGAAGTAGCTAAGCATCGCTTACCAATGGGAAGTAGAGATTAATTTATTTTCCCTTCGCTTATATATACATAAACTTTTGCTTTTTTTTTCTTGTTTTAGCAAACTGCCTTATCTCAACATATAAGTTGTTTTCCATATTATTTTTCTCTTCCCTTTTCCCCTGGGAAGGGAATTGATAGAGTGGCTTTGTGGGCAGCTGGTGCTCAGCCAAGGTAAATCCACGACACTCATACATAAAGAAGGCTCTGAGGAGGCAGCCCAAAAAGAGAGGGGTGCAAATGTGTGGTGGTGGCCTGGCAGAGCCTTTTCCCAGAAAGGGAGAGGAGTCTGGCAGTAGCTATGCAGCCTAGGACACAAGCATGCAGCATCTACCACCTACCAGGTATTCTGTGGTGCTCTACAGAAACAAAATCCTTCTGGAACCTTAACAGACAATCGAAAAGCAATGAAAATGCTTTTAAAATACACTACTTCTCCATTTGAAATACAGGAGGAAGAGTAGGACAAAGAAGTTTCTCCAAAGCAGACTTTGGATTCAGCTCATACCACATCTTCACCCAGTAGTGGACATGTTTTTTCCTAATCTCACGGAGCCTAGGGATCTTTGAAATATGGCACTTCTTAGTGCATACTGCCGAGAGCTACAGTCTCCCGAGCATAAGAATCTCCAGCAAACAAGAATAACAAAAACCCAAGAAATTCTTTTTGTCTAATTTTCCAAATGTCTAATATTCTGATATCTACCTTAATTAATTGTGGTGCCTTTTTCAGTAAAATACATCTCTTAAATGTTTTAAGTTGTAACAGGCACTTGGGTCTCTGAAGTCAAAAGGACTTTGAAAATGCTTTTCTGAAATGAAATCTTGACTGCTGTGACCATCTCCTTTTGTTTGTAGTTTTTACTTTTTTTACAGAAAACTCAAGTACTTGGTGTTCAGTACGTGAAGCTAAGAAATCACTTTTATAAATGCGTCTGAAACAGTGGATTCATAAAAGCAAGATTAGTGTGTTAGTAATTCTAAATGTGTTACTAATTTTATTACTGTTTTTCACTTAAAACTTTTCTGATAAGACCACTGAACTTGAAATTTCCTTTGGTATTAGTCCAATTTACCCACTTTACAGCCTCTATTTTGTATTTATTAGACACAGTAAAAATCAAGCTGTAGTGCAGTGATCACCTACATGGAGTCAATAAAGGTCACATTTTGCCATATAGTTGCTTCTACAAATAGTAGTATAACACAGCAATGTTATGTGTCAAAGTATAGCAACACTCTTAGTAAGTGATGAGTGTCTTTAATATAGTATTTCAGGAAATAATCCCCTGATGACTCAAAATTAGAGAGGAGAAAAAGCTAGAATTCAATGAGGAAATAAGAAAGAGGTTTATTTGGTTGCCCTGGTAGAGTTTCATTGTGGTCTACTCACCTCAATCACCTCAGGCTGGGACATCATGGAGGATGGCACCAAATCGGTGGGGATATCCATGGTAGTTCAAAATGTCCCTGCCGTCCTTGGACTGTTCCTCTGCACCAGCAAGCTCTTGCAGGAACACAGAAGCCCTTCCTCAGACTCTAGTCATACTGATATTTACTCCTAACAGGAAGGGAGAAAAAAGCTGTTGAGAATAACAAGAGAACTGGGTGGGCAGTCAACACCCAAGATCCTACTGCAAAACCAGTCTGAGTTTGTATAGCCCCACTTGCTGACAAGACCACTCCCAACAGATTTGCAGAAGTTTCAAAGGGCATACTAGAATTCGTTCCAGAATAGGAAGAAAATTCACTTCACCACACAAACTGGAGTCACCCAATATGAATTCAGCAAGAAGGCTGATGCACGGACCGCTCCCAGATTTGCAAGGAAATACGGTCACCTACAGAGCACTGGAACTGTGTTGACCTTTTCCCCTACAACAAAAGAGAAAAGAAAACCCCCACAAAATAGGACTCACAGAATTACTTGCTGGTATTCAGGATACATTTATTCCCTCAACAGTTATTGTTCTACAGTTCAGTGATCACATCAGCTTTTCTTCTTCGTTAAGAAAAACAACTTACACATTATGACTTAAAAATATGACACCCTTTTTTTCCAGGTAGTCACAAATTTAGAGTACATGAATATACTGAGGTGATTCAATACAATTAAGTTATCTCCATAGCTATCATGTTTATCAAGGTCAGTCCAGCTTCCACAGATATGTTCTATATTTTTTCTTTTTCTACCTTTGTGTGCAAAGAAAACAAACTAAAAGGTGGAGGGGGAAACCCCTGTAAATGTCCAAGATATTAATCTCATTTAAAAATTCTAGACTAAGACTACTGCTGTTTTTTTCCCTTAGCCAGACCAGACATTTGTAACACAACCCCCAAATTAGTCAGCACAGAAAGGATTTTGGAGAGACACCTATTGCTCTCTGTATCTATCACTTCCTACTCTGGAAGTCATGGCAGAAATCTACTCATGCAAAGTGTAATCAGCATTGAATAAACATACCAAAAATTACTCCAAACTCCAGTGTTATTTTTCAAACTCAGGCCATGCTATAGTTACACAGACAATGCCAGTAACTTTACTGGCCACAAGTTAATTTTTTCAAAGGCAACACTTACTTACCAAGCCAAGAAAGAACAGATAAGCGCTGTAGGAAAGTTATGCTCCACATGCTTTTCTAATTCAGTTATGTCTTTTTTTTTTTTTGGTCTTGTTAATTTAAACTCAGCCTTTGCATGCCACTGTGGAAATTATTCCTCCTTCTTAAAAAGCATCATCTTGAAATGCCTGCTTCACATTTCAACACATCCCCACATGCCTTACGTCACATGTAGCTGTCTCATCTTCCAAGCTCTAGGATCACTTTTTCCATCTTTATATAGCTTTCCAGTGACCTCTCTTCTTTCCTACTCAGTTCTTGCTAGTAACCTTTCATTCTTTCCACTCCCTGCTCCAAATTTCTACTACTATACTCATGGGGAGGGGAGAAAATGGAGACGCAGCATCTCTCCAAGATAACCTTCACAAAGTCAAAGAACAAACACAACCCTCGGGCTTCCTTTTTCCTTCCAAAAATGAGAGTTGAACTAATTTTCTGAAATTCACTAATTTTTCCATGGACAGATGAGGGAAAGAGATAGCATCACCTTGGAATTCTGACTTAGGGAAGCTTCTGCAACTTGACAGTGATTTTCAGTAAAACTCTACCAACAGCCTGAAAATCCTCAACCAGCATATGACAACCATCAATGTCTTGTGAGCTGTTGCAATTGTAATTTAAGTACGATCTCAGAAAACTTTGTTTCTGTTCTTCTGTCATGGGTTGACACCTC
>VYZQ01026175.1:19218-31060 GCA_013400655.1 Mystacornis crossleyi | reverse complement strand
ATAATGTAAATATTCTGGTCCACTTGGCAGATCAGACTTTTTGTAAGTTATAAAAGTTAAATAAAATTTTTGCAAACTGTTATAGCTAAATACTGTTGAATCCATTCACACAGAATTTATTCAATAAAATTTATGAATTTCTGCTTCATATCAAGGCAAATTCAAACAAACTTTTAAAGTTACTGTTCAATAACTTTGATCTATTTTAAAAATCTTGTTACTTTACTCAGCCTGCTTTAAAAAGCAAGAAAATATTTGTTGAGATTTTTATTTTTTAATCCAGAATTTCTCCTCATAAAATGAAGTTAAGACTACTGTTTTTAAAAACAAAACAAAACAAAAAAATAGCCTGTCCTTCTGTAAACTTAGCTAGGTAGTATAGAAAGGTAACCTCAGAATTGATCAGAAGTGGATGTTTAATAGTAACCAATGACACTAGGGCAAAAGAGAGAGCATAAAACAACAGTGCTCGCAGCATCTAACTCCCCTGTGAATATTGTGACACATGGATAGTGCATTTAGCAGTATGCTTTCAATCCAAAAAAAAATTTGAGTATCGTTTTCTGTGCCATTTTTATTCTGATGTTCATGAGTGGTCTTGAGTACACTGAAATTTCCTAAACAAGCAGTGTAAATTGATGCACAAGCTAGACGTTCCAAGCACTGCACCTATTAACCTCTAAATTTAGTTCACAAAAAACAAATCAGTCAACAGAACAGCGAATAATTCTGTTCCAGAACCACACCTGCTCACAATGTGANTCTCAAACATGAAATGGACAAACCCAGGCTGACTACAAATAAAATATATTTGAAAAAGAACTAAGGCCAACAAAAAGCAAGATTAACAATTTGTTCCACAATTTTATAAAAAACCCAAACCACTATTAAAAGCAGTTTTGTTTAGGCAGCAGTTCCTGTGTTTGCAACACACATATCAGAATCAATAAAGCTGATCAGAAACGATGTTTTTTACACAACTAGGATGTAACAGAAAAGTTGGCAAAAACTTAGCAAATAATGTTATTTCAGTAATTGCCTGGTTTAACTACTCTTAGAGATGTTGCTAATGGTGTGTTTCCAGGGTTTTTCTTTTACTTTCACTTTTACATATGGACTAAATACCTAAGCCACACATTTGTTTTTCATTCCCAATATTCTACGACAATTTTTCACCAACTCATTGGGTATTCACCCCAAAGAGCACTTCAACAACTGGCTCTATTTTCTAACTGACATCTTTCCAGAAGTGTCTGAGTCTCATTTTTGGATAGGTGAAAATTGACAGCAGGACCAGTAAAACTGCTTAAGAACACACCCACTTCCACTATAGATCTGCATTTTTACATTAATGAAAAGACATACACTACAATTCATGCCTTACATGATGATTAACCATAATAATTTTTAAATACTCATAAAGTTCTGTGGTTGGTGTAGTGATTAAAAGCATTATGAGCACTGTCACCTTTTTGCTATTTGGTGTCTTTAAGAGTTAATTATCAATACTGTTCAGAATGACTGCAGGGAATGCTGCCCTGAAGGCTGCTTTGCACAGGCTGTCCAAAACAAAACAAAAAAATAGCCTGTCCTTCTGTAAACTTAGCTAGGTAGTATAGAAAGGTAACCTCAGAATTGATCAGAAGTGGATGTTTAATAGTAACCAATGACACTAGGGCAAAAGAGAGAGCATAAAACAACAGTGCTCGCAGCATCTAACTCCCCTGTGAATATTGTGACACATGGATAGTGCATTTAGCAGTATGCTTTCAATCCAAAAAAAAATTTGAGTATCGTTTTCTGTGCCATTTTTATTCTGATGTTCATGAGTGGTCTTGAGTACACTGAAATTTCCTAAACAAGCAGTGTAAATTGATGCACAAGCTAGACGTTCCAAGCACTGCACCTATTAACCTCTAAATTTAGTTCACAAAAAACAAATCAGTCAACAGAACAGCGAATAATTCTGTTCCAGAACCACACCTGCTCACAATGTGATGTCACTGTGAACACCAACTCACTACACTGATTTTGAGATATGATACAGGACTGAACTGGCACTCAACATTCAACCTGTTCCTTGCCTCCACTGACAGGGCAGCAACTTGCAACAGAAATACCGCGGCTACTTTAAGGCAGAGCCCTACCTGTAGAGCTGCCACCCACTCATTCTTTTTCTGTCCTTCCAACACAAAGCAAATAACTAAAATCCATAACTAAAATCCAGCCTTCTAAGAGCTTCTCCCAGAGCAAAGGAAAGTCATCATTAAAGAGAGACAAACCAAAAACAAAGAACCAGTGGAGGACATGAAAATCTCCATTTTCTTCCTGAAGAAGCTGAAAACTTTCTAAATAAGATTAAGTAAATATGTCAGAGTGAAAATCACCAGCATAGAACAGACTCTATTTTCTTCCTTCCACACTTCATTTTATAGCAAAATGAAGCATGAAAGTATGTTCCAGATTCACATGTGAAGCTACTGAACATTAAGACCTTGTCCTAAATAGGTGTTTATATTTGCAGACTCGTCTACACAGATGGTTCTCCACCTACACGCATCTAGACGGTGTCCAGACACTATGGCATTATACCAAACCAATGGGATTATAACAGAATTTGCCCTTCCTTGTGTATGAGACACCAAAGTAGCTTATAATAGTATTTTGTCCCTATTGCGTATGAGACAATTTAATACTTCAAAGGACCACACAAACATTAACAAATTGATCTGGAAAGTCTTTTTTAAGTTAGCCTACAGAAGTAAATTCTACAGAGTAGAAATTTTACATTCTACAACTCTAAATGTTGGAACAATTTTTGTGCTTTCATTTCACGCACTAGGGAATAAAATCTTCATTTTGTGTGACTTCCAGCATAATTACTTCTAAATGAATTAGCTAAAGTGAGTAAGAAAACAGCAGAACAAGACAAACTAAGCCTATACCACAATATATTGCTTTTTCCCATTTTCAGCCTTCTTCATATGGCTGTGAATGAGCTCTCGCCTCTCCAAATGTGGATCTCTCAAGGTATCTAAGTTTCAGGAGAACACATCTACAGACAAACACTGCCACACAATTCCCCGGGTTTGATGTAGTATTAAACACACACAATAAAAAGTGCCAGAAGATTCATTTCTAAAGAAAACTACTCACTTTCAAAAATCAGCAGTTTTTTGTTCCAGGTGGAATATGAATATTTATATCTAAAAGCGATGATGCCAGAAGCAAACATTCCAAACAGGATTACTGATGTGAGCATTTCACTTCAGCATCCTGAAGGACATTCCTCTAATAATTTTCCTAGCCCTCAGAACTATAAATTGCAGATTAGGTGGCTACGTGTGAGGAAAACAATGAAAAATTAATCTCTTTTAGAACCATAAAATGTGCATTTAATGATTTATATCAGGCCATTTAATAATTGAATTTGCAGTAAATCAAGGGAACTGGGCCAGTTTGGGTTTGTTGCTAACAGCTTTAAACATGTTTCCATCTTTGCCGTACATTAACAAAACTTTCCCACTGGGCAGGCACGGAGGTTCAGGCCAACATAAACCTACTACTATGGCACTGACTGAAACCCATTTCAAACCTGAGCTCAGTTGCGCAAGGATGGATTGATTCTGACAACTTTTAATGCAGTGTACTTGAAGAAAAGAAGCTGAGAAACATTACATCCTACCCAAATCTCCACAAAAAAAATTTACATCAAGACATTATTTCTATCTAGATTATGCCTTCTTTAAATTCAGCAGAAAGTAAAACTAGTTTGATAGTCTTTGATCAGCCTTCTTTGAACTATCACCCTGTTGCAAGGAGCTTCAACCAAGTTTCAATTCCCCCGGTTTAATACTAATGCATGTTTGTTTGCAATGTATGTGCTGTTAAAATGTTGTCTCTTAAAATGTTTAAATTTACACTTAGCTTAGATTTGTTTTTAACTGCTTTTTTTGAGAGAGGAGCAGGGGTCCTTCAGAAGCTCTCTCTTTCTTCCCTTCCTTAAATTCACTATTTAAGTAATGCACTTGCAAAACATTACTGTCTAGTGAAAAAGCTTTAATTGCCTTGCACGCATTTTCCGTTGGAGGACCAGAATATATCAGAAAGTTTGTCCACGTACAATTTTCCACATATAAAGGATTTTTTAAAAATACAATCTTTAAAAAGATATGACTTTAAAAATTAGAAGACATACCACGTATACATAGCTACATGTATAGCTATATAGACAGCAATGTGCTTCCATGTCCATGCCCATGTGTGTAGTATCAGATTGCTTATATTTAATAGTAATGTACCTCTTTGCATGCTCTAGGTAGTTTGTAAACAGAAATTAATGTATCTTCAGATACTTAGCCACTTGATGAAATACTCTGAGCCATGTTTAATTGATCAGGGATCTGGCACAGAGAAGCAAAAGGCTTTTGTAAGTACATCCAGTGAATGACAGCAAAGTAGGAATTAGAATTCAGAGCAGTTCCTAACTTCCAGACTATGATATTTTTTTTTACCTACTCACTGAACAGAACGTGCTGCAAATGTGTTCTATGAAGAGAGAATATGGTGAAACAGTAAGGGGAAAATACAGATGGTAAATGTGGTTTTTTTCCTCCTCTTTTTTGTTTTAAACTTCATAACGAGAATGACCAAAACTGTAGTGTCCCCCTCCCCCCTTCCTTTCATGAGTACCCTCTCAGTTCCTTCCTCCTTCCAAGCAACTGAAAATCATCTTCTGAGCAGCTGGGGTGCTTTAGGGTGAACAACACAGATCAGCATATCACAAGTGTAATTAAATTTTAAACCAGCCTTTTAGGGGACACTAGTTAAACAGAAAGCCCTTTGTTTTTTTATTACTTCAACAGCACTAGAAATCAAACTTTCAAATTTGATCATCCTTGGTCTGAAGATTTTCCACATTACAGAGCATCCATGTGACCTTTCTGCACAGCCACAGAGTGCTAACATGCCCTTTTTCACAGTATATGGGGGAATACCTCCTGCCTCTTTTTACTGAAACTCTTTTGACTCTTCAGTCAACTGAAGAGTAAGTAAAATGTGGAAGCATTCGCAGATGGGATGAATACGCATGTAAGTTACAGGAAAACACTGCAGATCTTATGTTATTTATTGTACATCCTTAAATACAGACTGACATCTGCCAGCTCACAGTTAAGCAAAATTCACATTTGAATCCACATTTCCAGTGAGAAACACAGTCAGGAATTAAATTATGTCGCATAAAATGTATATGTGTGGAAGGTAATAGGACTCAGAACAAATGTTTACGTGCAGGGGCCAACCCTGTTAGAGAAGGACAGTCCCCATAGCCAGCGTCACACACGGGAACCAAAACAATCAGCAGCCACAGCTGGCCCAGCATGAATGTGAAGGTAATGCCACTATCAACACAGCAGAGACCAAAAGGAAAGGCTTGGTGGAAATTTGAAACAAGGCTAAAATTCACACTTCAAGCTGGACAGAAGAAAGGCTTTAATTTCCACACCACCACATCCCTGAAGGTGAGATAAGCACTTTGAATATTAATGCTGCAGTTTGCTAGTCTGACTGGCATGCAGATTCAAGCTGATGGGAGTAGGGATACTCTTGCTATATCCCAGTTACTGTCTTCTCACAGGTAACAACGTACCTATTTGCTGATAGGATTTCAGGCCCTAACACAGCTTGCTTTTGCATTTTATACAGTAAGTGGTATGTCCTTCCCGCTTTTAGAACTTGCCTACCCTTCCAGATACACAAACTACAACTACAAAAAACCATTAAAAATCTGTCACAATAGACTACTACGTTATTCAAAAGTGGTCAATTAAAAAAAAAGAGTCAAAGAAAATACTGTCCGATACTTCATGGAGACTCTGCTGCGGCAGTTAAGGTGAGTTTCAAAGCATGCCAAATTCAGTGAAAGTTTGGTGTGTGCATTTGTGTAGAAGTTTTTATAGAAATAGGTCTGTGAAAACTCCTGAGAACTAACTGGGTTAATTCTGCAATAAGAATACACACCAGAAGAATTATTTTATTTCTTTCATTAAACTTCATTAAACAGAAGCCGCATTGCTGCTGTTTTTACTGATTTCCCAGGGTTTGCATCTTGTCTTCCTCTAGGATGGCATGCATCTGTATCTTAAGAGCACAAGTCAGTCCTTCAACAGGTACTTGTATGAGATTATGTAGTTACTATAGAGTTTCAAAAGCTTGAAATATTGAAGAACATTTCTAAGTTATTGAAGTTTTCATCTATTATTGTTTGTTCCTAAAGTAACGGCTTAAAAACGGACTAGTTATTACATACAGTGGTAAGCTGTGCCTTTCTGTAGTTACCTATTTTATCTGAAATCCCCAATTTCTGCAAGCTTTACTAGTATTCAGCATGACGGATTATGAAGCCACATGCTACCCCATCATCTTTCACTGTGTTTCTTGGAGGCTCTCTCCTTCTGTACAGCCTGCACAAGACTCTCTGTTCTGCAGTCAATTCACACACCTCACTGAACAGCAAGAGCACATATCTAGGCCCACAGCAGGGGGGTTAATTAACTGTGTAAGGGACAGAGCTGGCTCTAGAATGATCTTTTACATGTATACAGAGAATAAACTGAGCTGACATTCAGGGGAAAACGCAGTAAGCTTTGCACTCCTCACGTTCTTACAAAATGACACTAATTAAAAAAAAATAAATACAAATTTAGCAGCAGCTCTAGACTATACCTGAGTAAGAAAGATCCCATCTGAAACACTAACAATGGAGCATTCAGTTTAAGACTCTTTTCAGACTAGAATAAGACATTGCAGATGGACAAATGAAAACATTTATCTCCTTGTCATAGCGCCTGTTCAGATCTACTGCATTTAATAAAGGTTGGATGCACAGGAGAGAGGCACTGGTTGCCTACTTTCACATTAAGTTAGCAGACAATGCAGGAACAAAAAATATTTGCGTACAGCACCCCTCCTTTTGGTGTTAGTGCCAGCAGAGCTGCAGCAATGTTAATGCCCTGGAAAAGTTTTAGAAAAAAAACACCAGTGTCTTCAAAATATCTTCCTGAAACGCTGCAATGGAGGGGTTTTCCATCCCATGAAAATAAATTGTCAAATATACAAGTGAACATATTAAGACTGATGGCACATGCACTGAGATCAGACAGGGATACTAAATAATACAAATGAGAAAACAACTTGTACTTC
This sequence comes from Mystacornis crossleyi, assembly GCA_013400655.1. Taxonomy (NCBI): domain Eukaryota; kingdom Metazoa; phylum Chordata; class Aves; order Passeriformes; family Timaliidae; genus Mystacornis; species Mystacornis crossleyi. The sequence goes on along the minus strand of VYZQ01026175.1, from coordinate 23,857 downwards.
CATTCAAATAATGCAAGCCCAGTCAATCAATCCTTTTGGGAGAGTGGTATCACTCTGTATTCATGAAGTACATATGTGCTTTGAGCAGGAGGTTGTACCAGATGACCTCTGTAGCTCCCTTTGTACCTACAGATTTCATCTTACCCCATGAAAACACCAATTTAGGTATCAGCCCAGATTGAACATTACAAAAATAAAACTTGCATTATACACTCTTGAGTATACCCCAAGCTTGAACTTCTCCATCTTTTTCACTTTCTCATCTCATAACAATCTTATTTCTTACCACTGAGGCATAACTCCCTTCCAAGAAGCATCCTACAGGAGTTTGTGCCTCCAGAGTGAAACTATGTGCTCTATTAACAGCGCACTTTGAGGAAGGAGGACTAGAACAAATGTAAGCCAGGGTGAAAGGATGTAACAAAGTCTAACCCTGCATAGTGAACATCTCTGAGATGATCTAGTTTGTGATTATCTAGACTGTTTGACAATGGGAAGAGGATTTTCTTCAAATTTCTTTTTTCATTGTAGTGGTTGTGGTAGCTTGGTAGGGTAGGAAGTTTTTTGACTGTTTTTAAGCACCTTTTATGTTAGTCTTTGTCATTCACAATTCTTTTCTTGCAGATGTGGCTGCTGGGTTGTCTAGGAACAACCTGACTGCATCAGCACACAGCATGCTAAAGTTTCACAGATGTCTTTCTCCCTTACCCACACCCTGCTACCATTTAAAGCAATTATGACGTGGAATTTGCAGGCAGCAGAGGAGCAGAAAACTGAGAAACTGCCCTGCTTGGAAAAAGCAGAAGATCTCGTCTAAGTGCCTGCCCCAAAAGGTAATTTTTAAATAAATCAGAATGCCCATATTCTCATGCTTTAGCATTCTTTGAGAACCTTGAGCATTTTTTTAATTGATCAAGTGATAAATGTTCTAAGAATAACTGCAACATATTAATCTAAATCTAAAATGATGCCCTACAACACTGGACTGAAGTTACCATCTAGAATTCTTGATTCTGAAAATTATTTTGCTAAGTTATACTTCTAGCTTTCTGTTAGACTCAGCTACACTTTGAAACATGAGTGTAGAAAAGCTCAATCACTACTTAAAGTTTAAAAAAACCACCAAAGCCATCTCCCCTGTGGTGGTTTGACTTTGGTAGGCAGCTGGTGTCCCGACAAAGCTGCTCTGTCAATCCCCTTGTCAACTGGACAGTGGAGAGAGAAAATATAAAGAAAGTTTTGTGGGTCAAGATAAGGATAGGGAGAGATCACTCACCAGTTACTGTCACAGATAAAATTGACTCAATTTAAAGAAATTAAATTTAATTTACTACCAATGAAATCAGAGAAAGATAATGAAAAGCAAAATCAAATCTTAAAAACACTGTCCCCCCACTCCTTCCTCCTTCCCGGACTTAATTTTATTCCTGATTCTCTATCTGCTCCTGCCTTGAGGCACAGGAAGACAGGAATAGGGTTTATGGTCAGTCCATCACATGTAGTTTCTGCTGCTGTTTCCTCCCCTGGGGGAGGACTCCTTCCCCTGCTCCAGTGTGGGGTCCCTTCCATAGAACACAGTTTCACAAACTTCTCCAATGCGAGTCCTTCCTACAGTGCATCACCAACTGCTGAGAATAGGTCCCTTCCATGGGGTCCAGTTCTTCAGGAATGCACTGCTCCAGCACAGCTTCCCCTGGGATCACAAGTCCTGACAGCAAATCTGCTCCAGCGTGGCTTCCTTCTCCTCAGTTACACAGATCCTGCCTGGATACTGGGCTTCTCCAGGGTCCAGCACGGGCTCCTCACAGGGTCACAGCCTTCTTTCGGGCCTCCACTTGCTCTGATGTGGGCTCCTCCACAGGCTGCAGGTGGATCTCTGATCCACTGGACACCTCCATGGGCTGCAGAGGCACAGACTGACTCACCATGTTCTGCACCACAGACTGCAAGGGGATGTTTGCTCCAGCACCTGGAGCATCTTCTGCCCCTTCTTCTTCACTGACTTTGGTGTCTGCAGAGCTATTTCTCTCACACATTCTCACTCCTCCCTTTTCTGGCTGCAATCTTCCTCTGCACAACTTTATTTTTTTCCTTCCTAAACATGTTAATCCAGAAGCACTACTACCATCACTGATGGATTCAGCCTCTGCCAGTGGCAGACCCATCTTGGAGCTGGCTGGAATTGTTTTGTGGGACATAGGGGAAGCTTCCAGCAGAAGCTCAGAGAAACCACCCCTGTAGCCTCCCTGCTACCAAAACCTTGCCATGCAAAACCAATACAACCCAGATGTCCCAAACAAATAGCTTTATTATTATTTAAACTGAATCAACTCTGAAGAACTTAGAAGGAAAAAAACCCCCTTGTTTCTATTCCAGTTCCACATAAAAAACAACAACCCAAAAATTTTTAACCAAGCTCCAAGTACAGGACAAATTCTCAGTGTAGCTATGGCTGTGTAAGACCACTCCAAACAAAAGCAACTGATGAAAAAACTCACATCCGCCTAGGCAGAATTTACCAGAGTCCTCCTTTTTTATAATTGGGCAGCAGGAGTGAGGATAGCCACAGTGGACTACCATTTAGGTCTGATTTTCTGTTGTCCGTAAATTGTTTTATTCAAAGCTAGAGATAAAGCAATAAACAAGGACTTTGTAGAAGATTTCAGATACCTCATTGCTTCCTGCTTGGACCTACTATACATGATCTATATAAACCCTCAGGATTTGCAACAAACTCCCAAGCAGAGTTTATGTTTAAAAATTTAAAAGTTCTGTCTTCAACTAATTAAGTTTGAAATTTGCTTAACAAAAATCATAATGCTGTAAGAAACCAGGTTGCTCTCTGCTGTCAGCTTCCAAAAAGTCTTCTCAGCTGTTCTTCCTATATGCAACTCAAGTTACAGGAATTCAGTTCTTCAAAGAACACTCAAGAACTATTTTGGATTTCTTTTTATACTTCATCTTGATACTTGTACTGTTAGATAATACTGAAAATAGTATCAATTGTGACAAACAAAATGCAAAGCTTCAATAGAAATTTTCCATGTGCATCTGTAACAATCTCCATCCTCTATACTTCAGTCCCAGTCATTTGGGTGCACTGCCATTGTTGTGCCTGCTTCATGCATAGGGCTACTGTGTGGATCAGCTATTCCAGTGGGAGAAACAGGAGACACAGCCTACCTTCCTTTCTGCCATTTAGGAGCTGCAGGTACATTTACTAGATCTGCATCCCTGGAAAAGGGAGATTACCAAGCCACAGACTCAGTTCAAAGCTGTGGTTACACAGCTGTTTGGTTCAGGATAAATACAGAGTTATCAAATGAAAATTGCTTCAGCCTTCCTTTCAGTCCTTCCTTTCTGCTACTTCCCTTATGCCAAAAGCTGCATTCATGCAACTGCACACAAGCCAGGTGAGCAAAATGGAAGATGCTCAAAAAATGGCCTATCTCAGAGTTAGTCTTCAGCCAGACAACCTTTTGACTCCAGTCACTGCACAGCAACATGAGCACTAGTTCCAGCAGAAGAGGGGCAGAAGTCAGCAGCTAGACCAGGTAGGACAGGTCACAGCTTTCACAGCACCTGTCTAATCTGAAGCATAATCAAAGTGGTCATATAATCACAACCGACAAAATTATAAGGTATGGCATACTAACTCAGTTTTGTCTTTGAAATACAGTGAATTTGATGCCTTGGAAGCACAGTGCTGGAACCACTGGCTCCAGAGGAAAACAACGTAAAGAAGTGCAATCCGACTTTCCTCGTTTCTGCACAGTGCTTCAGTAACTCCACATAATGACACTACCAAGTGTTATCATCAGCCCAACCACAGGATGTTCTTAAACAGATATTTCTCAGCAACCTGCTTACAGTCTTTCAAGGACCATTAGGAAAAGACAAAGAAAATAGCAATTTTTAAAAAGCAGGGGGGTATTTTCTGTGTAAGTCAAGCATTTATTAAAAAAAAAAAAGGTACTTCGCTAGTCTAAGTTACCTAAGGCCTGTTACAAAAATAAAAAGTCAAAAAGCTTCTTAAAGAAACATTTATGTTCTATAATGGGCAACACAGACAGAGAATAACTCTTTCTATACCTTATATGCCACACATCAATTAAATGATTTATGGAAATGCACTCAGCCCCACAAAATAAAAGATTTCAAAACAGTCTGCATTTTTTAGGGCAGGCATAGTAACAGAATGCATTGTGGAAAAAAGAATACATTTAAGGATATTTTCTTATTACTTTGTTTTCTATAGAACTTAATTGGGCTCCCTACCAAAGCAGTTTAAATACAAACGTTCAATTACCTGAAGCCTTATAATACGCAATTTTTATTTCTTATGGGACTACATTTGCTACCCATAGTCTTCACATCTTTCCCAGCACACTGAAAGCAAGGCCTACTTTGGGGCCATTTCCCAGTTGTTAACCACCACAGGATACGTCATTGCAAACCGGATATGCACAAGCTGCATCATCCTTTCAGGTGATGCATTCCTCTGTCTCTCCAAAGTCTCTCCTCTTTACGGACAGCCAGAAATTTTAAGTAGGCTGCAAAAAGGGTTTCATCTCCAGTGAATAGAGACAGTCCAAGCAGGAATGAGGTAAACACGTGGCACAGCTGGACAGCTTCCCTT
>VYZQ01026175.1:5581-18932 GCA_013400655.1 Mystacornis crossleyi | reverse complement strand
GTAAAGAATTTGTGCTTTCAGACTGGGATAACTCATCCTTAAAAAATTAAAACCCCATTTTCTCCTATGGCCCGTGATTTTTGCAGTGTGGGAAAACTGTGAAAATTCGTAGAAAGGATACCTTTCTTCACTTCAGCAGATTTTTCTTCGGATGGGACTGCTGGTTTGTGAAAACTCTGTGGCACAATAGAAGAAACCTCTTTTTCCTAAAGCATAACTAGACTTTTAAAAAGTACAACTCTGACCCATGTTCTTGTTTTGTTTGCACTTGTGAAAGGTTTATGGTAAAGGAAAAGAACATTGGGAAAGAGAAAGTGTTTTAAAGTTTTGCTTTAATTTCTTATCAATCCTTTTTTTACATTCTGTTAATAATAAACTTTGTTATGTTACAACTACTTAAGTGTGAACTTTGTTTTGCCCCAGAATTTCCTTACATTTTCCTCAATGAATCCATATTCCACTTAAACACATAGTTAAATTTTGTGTGTTTGGCGTTTAAAGAAGCACCAAACCATGACAGGCAGACAAAGACCATGTGAGAACAGGCCAAGCTCCTACAAAACCTTCAAACAGAAGTACACATACCCCAATACTCAAACCCACTGATAAGAAAAAAGACCCAGTAACGACACCAAGCTTAGTGCAAACTTTCTCCTCAAAGCTGGCTGCTGACAGGGCCTCTGCAGTCCTGCCTCCATCACTTTTGGTTCAGACTCCTGCCCCTGTTCTGGTCCAAGCTAATTGGATTCATCTTTCAGCCCGACACAGCAGTAATGCTACCAAGTCTTAGTGTAGGGTTTACCAAGTGAGCCAAGGATTATTACAGGACCCAGCATTTCTGCATGGCCTTAGAATGTGATGCTAGCACTAGACATTGTTAGCAGAAAATTTAACTTTATAGAAATGTATACAATTAATTTTCAAAGTGGGGAGGGAGGGGGCAAGGGATCTGTTTGCTGAGATTTACTGGCTATCCCAACTGGTTCAAGAGAGCAAAGACACTCTATCCTGTGGGTTGTGGGTATAATTGTAATAAAAACCCCCAAACAAACAAAATACCACAGCCACATGCCTCAAAGTGGGGTAAATTTTTAATCAACAAAGCATTCCTCCTCTCATAGAGAAGTTTATGAGACATTGTGTAACCAGTAAGTCAAACCTTGCCTTTTCAAGGAAGGGACTTAGACTAAAAAGATCTTAAAATATTTAATATGGGTTCATACATGTAACTAAACACAGCAAAACCTCTAGGACCATCAGCGTTAAGAACAACTTTTTGTCTCAGCATTTTCTAGTCCTAATCAGCATATTGCAAGAGCTGATCATTAATATTTTAAAGGCAAATAAAGGATGTAATGAAATTTTGGAGACATCTGACCCACTCAAATATTTTTGAAAGCTAAGGCTCAAAATGACTGTATGTGTGTCAGTTAAGTGGGTCTCCTGCTAACTCGGGAGAGGTCAGAAGGGAAGCCAGCTATCTGCCAAATGCCATAACACGCATGGTGTTTAAAGCACACTGTCCTGAATGGAGAAATTTAAAAGCTATCGAAACAGCATTCAAGATAATTAAGTGAACTGTGAAGGTGAAGGAGATCCTATCACCTGCAAAGCTTCAAATCATCAGTGATTTTCATTCAAGCAACTTTTGAATAACCTGGAACCCACAAGGATTATTCTCAGAAGTACATCAAGTTTATTTCCACATAGCTAAAACCAAATGATGTAAAATCCATTACGGAATGATGGAATAAAATGTTTACATCACTTAATACTGCAGAAGGAGATAAGCGAGATAAAGAGGAAAGGACAAAACCTTTTTATTTATCCTTTATTTTCTAAGAAGTAGCTACCTGGATGACTACATACGCACCGTGCAGTAGTGCCAGTGCTCTGAGAGCGCATCTGACTATTGTAGGGGATGTACAAGCTTATTAAATACTAACTCTTGTTCTAAAGGAATTTAGTTTAAAAGTGGCATTTTTATTCAAAACTAAAAAGCAGACTAAAAGAAATGCAGAATTTCAAGTTGGAAACTTTGTTCTTGAGCATGAGGACAGAAACTGTCTCTTGCTATTCAAGTATAAACCCCAGCATATCATATATGGACTTAAACCTACCACTGCCATATTGCAGGCCAAGGTGATGTTACCATAAACAAGCATACGTTATATTAATGCCCCATATAGTGCCACACCGCTGCTGCAGGGTTGTCCTACATAACACTTTGATTATTGCCTGCATTCTCAAAACAAAAATGAAGGTTTAGGGATACAGAACCTGACACGTTGTTATACTACTACAATGCACCTTCCTACTGCAAACAATAAAAGCAATGCATCTGGCATTTACTGCAAAGACACGACAAAACTGTGTTTTCACCTGGTTTATCCAGGAAAATGTATTGTAGAGCATCAGTAAGGTACACCCAACTGTTTCCAAAAATGTTTGGCTATTTATTTCCTCTCTTCTAAGTACTCTGGTTTTATGACTAATATTACACCTAGCAATTGTTGGACACCACAAAAAAAATACTGTTTGCAGACCCATCCAGCTAGCAAGCTAGTTTGCCCAACAGACCATTTTGCTTGTCTGCTGGTGAGACTGCTCGACTTCTTGCAGCACCTAGAGATGCTTGTATTCTAAGTGTCAATTTCTGTGGGTTCTTGAAGATTTCTCTCTATAGCTCTCCATGTAAGTGGGATTTAAAGGCCTTCAGATTGCTAGTTTAAGAAGAAGAATAGATGAAAAGCTAATAATTAAAAATGTCTTCATATCAATGCTTACTGAACTCTAGCCATAGGATTTATTAGATTTTGAAATCTGAATTGACACTCACTGGAGGCCTGACACAAAGCTCCTGTTAGCAGAAGATGCACATAGCTCTAAACAAAAGGTTGTAGAGGATATGCAAGAACACAAATCAATCTGCAAATTCGTAATAACTCCTCCATTTCATAACTAAAAACCCTGTCCAGAAGATCTTTCCATTAACAGATCAAAACTGAATTTGTAGTATCTGCATTTCTCATTTAACTAAATTGTATTTTGCTCAAAAATTAAGACCTTTGCAGAAATTTCATTCTTGATTCTTGAAACTGTCAGAAAAAAAGCTGTGCAACTACTTGAATGCATTTAAGAGTAATTCAAGAGAAATTACTGAGTCTCTTGTCAGTTCTCCATAACTGCTATAAACTCCAAATCTATTTTGTGATAGTCATCTCTAAGTGAATACTTAAAGATAATTAATATACACTAAGTTTCCAAGTTTCAAACAGTGAACGGTACATTTAGGCCACACAATTTTAATTGCCCAGCAGACAAATGTTAAGAGCTTAGTGTACTGGGATGCTGTAAACTGCTTTTCCCAAATTATTTACTTGGAGAATAGGATACGTCTGTTTCTTGAGATATATGACAAAATTTAGAATGAGTTGGAGAACCCAAGAACCTAATTTTGTCCAAGTTGATTGCTGAAGCATTTATTACTAGCCCAAAGGCACGTGTAGAGCTTTTGATGCTAGAAAGCTGCTGACAATCATGCACTTCCACTCCACTCTGGGCTGGCCACAACTCTAAAGAACCAACCGCTGTTCTGAAAAACTGCCATACTAGACTGAAAATGAAGCAATTTATAAAGAGAGTGAATGGATATGGAGCAAGACTCCACAGGCTTAAATACTGCCAAGTATTCAAATTTTCAGAAGTCTAAAATAAAAGGATAGTCACTCACTGTTCTGCAGAACATCAGGCAGCTCTAAAGCATATATCTCAAAAATTCACATCACGTATTATAGTTCCGATGCAATTTTTTTGTTTTTTAAAGAAGAAATAAGATAAACAAGTTCTGCCTTCTATAAACAGCACAAACAATCACTGAAGTTTTTCTTATTAAGTAAGGAAAAAAACGGCTCATTTCTCCTTGCTACACAGGGCAGTCTGGGTTCAAATCTTTAACACACTAATGGCCACTTACTAGTGACACATTGCCAACATTTTACTGAGGAAACCTTGAGAAAGAAAAGGCGGGGGAAAAAAAAGTAATTATAACTTCTTAACTGTTTCTAACTTGCCTCACCTAACTTTAGAGGGAGTTCACAGGACAAAGAAGATATTTTCATCACAACTCAAGGGCTTTCTCCCCGCTAGCTTTTAAAAGCCTACTGTAAGAAGACAATTAGAATTAAAAAGAGACAGAATAGAACAAGAAGTCTTTTTCATAGAATACATGAGATAAACTCTGTAGGGAAAATAAGTAATGAACCAAAGCCTAATCTTCGTAGTAGTTTTTTATAGTAAGTAGAGTGAGAATTGCCTTCACAAAGCCAACACAGAATGGTAAAAATCAGGTTCCCTTGTCTGAATTGCCTCCTGGTGGTGTCTCCACCACTCTACTGATCCCCCACATTTGGACTTCATTTCAGCAAAATTTTCATCAGAATTCTGCAGTCACCACTGCCTAAATCAACCTGTTACATTACAATTAGTGGGGAAAGTTGAAGAAGACCCCTTGCACTTCACTACCAGTTTTGACAAACTTAGGACAAAGGAGGACATAAAGAGAAGCTCAAAGAATAATGGGCCTAATGAAAACAAAACCACACCAAGAAACCTACATTTTGTCTGGCCACTACCTATCTTCCCTGACACTATGTCAAGTGTCTCTGCTAACTTGCAATCTAACAGCAGGGGAAAAGTTGCTCTAAAGAGACTATATACTTTCAGGAATTTCTGAAGGTCAGAACAAGTATTTGAAAAGTTAACTCAGAAGTGAATAGAATACTGAAAGAAAGTGACTCTGTAGAATGACCAGAAATAGGTGAATTCACATTGACTTGGCCCATATTTGAAGAAAATAAAACACTCTTAATTATTTCCATGAACATAAAATGTATACCAGATTATCACTTCAGTGAACATCAAGGTTTTCTAAGGATGAAGACTGTCTCCAACAGTGACAATACAGAAAAGAAACCACAGAGACTTCATGAAACTCTGTGAAGGGCATTCTTACCCTTTAATACTTTAGGTTTCTTCACTCTTTAAGCCCTTCAAAATCCAAGCCTATCACAATCTCCACAATAAAATGAGGGAAAAAATTCGTAGTGAGAGTAATAATGACAGACAACATTCAATTGGAAAAGTGAAACCCCCAGAAAAACTTTGTAAAAAGTGTACATGCATTTGGCCCACTCATGCTTCCTTAATATGTCATCTCTCTAAATCACTTCCAGAAAGGTCTATTTCCTCTTTATTTGTCCACCACAAAGGACCCTTAGTCCACGTGTAAAAGCCAGTACAATTAACAGAAGACAATTCCAAACTAGCACCACAGAAGCAATGCAACATTATCACACCCATCTCGGGCCTTTTAGAACCTATGCACCCAGAGTCCAACTGAGTGGTTCCTCAAGACCTTATGAGAGTGTAACACATGACCCATACGTTGGAAAATACCACCTAACACTGTCTACCCGAGTCAGTCTTGTTCTTGGTGTAATACCAACAAATAAGATAATATTTAATAATAAAAGTATTTTAGCCCATAGCTGTACTACAGTCAGTAGCTCATAGCACAGAAAACTCCACATTTCAGGAAGTGACTTATTTTCAAAGCAAGTACCAGGCAGCAGAGAATAAACAGCAGAGACAAACCTTTTGCCTGTATTCTAAATATTGGACATATTGTCTTTCTCTCTTCTCCCTTCCAAAATTCAACACACTTCAGAAAAGCTGGGGACCAAACAATTCCAATAGCAACTTAAGATCCATAAGGCTCTGATAAAGAAGATCCCTGGATTTGATTCCTTTTCTAACCCTGATACGCTTAGAATAAATCAAAATACTGTTTCTGTGGCTGTGAGGTTGTTCCACTGATGCATGCAGAACAGAGCAGAATGAACTACTTTAATCTCTTTTAACTTATAAAAATTCATTAGTAGATTTAATCCCTTTTCCCAGCATCTAACTAAGAGGCATTTCAGGGTGCTATACTAAACAAATCCCAGTCATCATCATCCAATGCTTCGCTTGTCTTCCCTTCAAGTATAAAAGGGAAAAGGGAATAGAAGGCCTGGAAGTAACTACTGATGTGTGAGGTTATCCAGCAAGTCAAAACATGCAGGAGCATCTAATAACCAACTCTCTCCATTAGTAGGGGATTTTCAAGGAAATACTGTAGTTTAATTGCCCATTTTCTATCTTCAATGTTGATTCTCAAGCAGAGCAGACTATTTTGGAGTTATGCCCTGGCTTATATGAAGATGAAAGATGTATCCAACTAGGTTCAATTAAAGAAGTTCTCCAGCTGCCTCCAAATCTGGCTTAAATACAGCATGAACTCAAAAATTAAAAGTTGAAGCAGAAAATCAGTGCTGAGGGAAGAGTACCAGGGGAGAGGTGTGGAGAGTTTTTGTTCTTTTTAATGACATCATGAAATGGTCACTTATATTTTCTAAATTGAGTTACTCTGGTGTTAATGTACATTAGATATGCAAAAAATAAGTTCACAAACCAACAGTGAAAATTCTAGGTGGGGTTACATTAAGAGAAGAATGGGAAATCCAAGTTTACATGCCAGTATGGGTTTAATCATGATTTAAGCTTTAGAAAAGGTCTGAGACAGCTTAGCAATATTTCAGTCATATACAAATTATTATAACATCAGTTTTGCAAGAGAGTTTGGGGCAAAAGAGGCAGCAGGGAGAGATGCATGCACTCTGCCTATCTACAATCATCTGTGCAACATCCAAAATTTGCTTCAGCCAGTACAGCTTGAGAATATGGAAGATGATAGCTTAATGAGAAGTCATTATATTCACATTTTCACACAATATTTGGATGCAAATTAAATAAATACCAAAGATTAAAATAGTAAGCTTATGCAGATTTCTCAAATATTCACCTCTAAACAGGTGCTGTTCACACCGATCAGAGAGTTCAAATGGATCTGACAATTCACTGAGGCAGTTAACTTACTTCTCCTTATGTCCAGATAGACCAGTCTGTTTTTGACAGGAAAAAACGGCTGACTACTTCAAACTGGCTAAGAAGGATTCTACAAACAGGTTTTTTTCCTATGTTTTACAACTGCTTTATAAACAGTTGGCATAAATGGATGCTTGAAGTTACACGGAAATTAGCTTATCTTTATCATTCATGCCATTTTGTAGTGGTTTGATTCGCATTTTCCCCTTTTCTGTGAGATAAGAACAGGGAGGAATACAAAGCAGGCACCAAACTTAAAGAATATAATGAACTTTATTACTACAACTAAAAGTAAAGTGGAATAAAAAGGAATTAAAGCAAATTAACCCCCCTTTTTCTCCGGCACCTCCTCCATCCACCTGTAATATAAAGACACAAACTTTAAAGCAATTCAGCTGGTTTGCCCCTCTATAACAATCTTATGTCAGTCCATTGAGTGAGAGAAGTCTCTTTTGCTCAGCTATAGAACTTTTCCACAAGAANGGGGGGAAGCATCTCAGCCCCGCCACCCCTGGGCCTGGGGCTGTGGCCCCCCACCCCTGGGCCTAGGGGAGGAAGGTGAAGGCCATGGCCCCGCAGCGGAGCTGGACCATGGCCCGGCCTGGCCTCCCACCAGGCCTGCACCTGGGTTCGCGTTGGCAGGGCCCAGCCAGACCCCACCGGGCCGGCCCAGCGCCTCCCCAGGGGGCTGAGCGGGCCCTCTGTTACCTCTGTCTTGGCCAGAAGAGCAAGAGAGATATTCCCGCCCTTCATCTCCTTTTAATCTGAATTCACAGGGCGTACCCCTTCTCTAAGTGGCTCAATAGAGCTGTCGATATTCAAATTAGTTAATTGATTGGTTCTGTCCAGTTCTGGAGGAAATTACAGCACCTGTTGCTGCAAACCACTTCCTCCAGGAAACAGAGCCAAAAGGAAGGAAAACCTGAAAAGCAGGAAGAGGTGTCAACCCATGACACATTTACTTAAAAAAGATCAGTGTTTAGTAATACGTACAGTTCCAGATAAACAACTGGAACTGGAATTAAGTATTACCTACGTCAAGTTATTAGTAACTGAATGTTCATATGGCATATTTGCAGACTTGACCCATTGCTGACAGAATAACTGGCATTTTAATACACCCTCGATCAATCTTGGAGAAAGGAGGTATCAGAAACTCCAGACAAAACTGGCAGGAGTAAGTAGTGGCTACTACTTATTTCCAGATTTTGAGTCGTAAGTTCTGATGGTGTTCATCAGGTGTATCTACAACACACAGGCACACCTTGCCTACCGTCTCATGCATAAGCAGGAAATTCTCTTTCCTACCTGTACTCAGTTAACTGTACCCAGTTTCCCTCCTGCTCTCTAGCTTTCTTGAGCTCACTTTCCTCTCACCAGAACAATGCTTCTTGTGTTCACAGAACAGGATGGAACATGTTTCAGGTACAATTTTCTGATAATGTGCTCAAAAAGCCTCCATAAAAATTCACCTTTACAATGATTGACAACTGTTCAAGAAGAACAGTCTCATAGGATGAATTTATGCACATTACCAATCTTTTAATTACTCAGTTATGGTACCTGTAATAAATATAGCAACAGTAATGCTTAAAAGCTATTCCTGACAGTTTTTGAAAACTTAAATAACAAGTTTCCTTTGTCAATCTAAACCACGTTTACATTTATTTAACTATACAAAACCATGGTTAAATTACTCTATCCTTTTTTAAATCTGTCCCAAATCCCCTTCCTCATTATTTAGAATAACCTCATCTATCTCAATTTGCTGTAAACTCTAAATACAAGCAAAATTCACTAGATTTACCTATTCATAATAATAGAGATAAACTTGTTTTTATGGTGTGCATTTTTTCTAATTATATTCCACAGTTTCAACTGCTCTTCACAATGAAGTACGTTTAAGTTTTTCCCCTGTGAAGAAATAAAATCACAAGTATCTCCATATAGCATGTATATGCTGACAACTATTTTTGATTACTCTTTCCTGCATATATACAGCTCTTCAGAAATCAAAATAATAAAGGGATTCACTTTATTATTTCCATGTCAAGAGGAAATACATTTGAATACAAGTCTGGTTTTCACAACACTTTTCTTGAAGATTCAATGAATTTCACTGGAACTACACGAAGACACATTCACATTTTATTTTCAAATATAAAGGAAAGAGCCGTGTGATTTTTTTAGTACATGCTTATCACCATCACCCTGTTATCACAAAGTCAAATAACTATTTGTGTAAGCTTTCTTTCACATTTATGACAGAATATTGCTCTAACTTTTCCAAGAGATTGTGATAAGGACACATTTAGAAATTCCTCTATATCTGACATGATATTGCTAAAAAAACCCCACCTTTTGCTGCCCACATGACCTCTTCCTTGTCTTCTAAATAAAGTGCTATTACGATACATACTCAATGATATATCCATCAGTTCAGATACTTTTTTTTTTTTTAATTAACTGTGGGGGAAAAGAGGCAGAACAAAAGCTACTACTTCAAGATTACATCCCTCCTGCTCCTTTATGCTAGCCGTGCTCTACCTCAGTCTTTCACTAGTACCACTGGTAACAATTTCCACCCCATCTCCCCCCCACCCCCACCAAAAAAAAAGTATACACTGAAACTTCCTTATGGAAAAATGAAAAAATACATTCTTTATGGGTTTTTTATTGTAAAGAATATATTTAACCCAGACAAAAGTTGCACAGTGGTAAGTAATCGTGGGTAAAATTCTACAAATCAGAATGCCAAGAGAAGACACTGTCATAAGATCTAAAGTGAAGGAAAAAGTGCTAAGAATATGACTTTCTTCCAAAGATGTGAAAACGTAATAAACAACAGTGCTCCAAAGCAACAGAATTAATTCACATTTACAACCCAAGCTTAGATTTGGCAATTACAACTGTTCTGAAAAAAGTTACTCTTGACTTCTCTTTATTGAAGAGGAGGATGGGGAAAGAAAGAGGAAACCATTTTTAAAACCAATGCATTTAGAGCTTCCAGACTGCAGCTCTCACATTTATAGCTGAGGAGCAAGACTGTTAAACTGAATTCCCCTTATTGCCCTCAGATTAAAACAGAAGTAAGCATAGTTTAGAATGCTGTGAAAATAACATGAAGATACTAGCAGAGGGAAATCTGCTAGTCTGAAGGACTCAAGCTTACTGCCTTTCAAATGCAAGTTATCTTTGAGTAAGTTTTTTCTCTTTTTGCAGTTTTCCTTTCAAGTGTTAACACACTCAGCATACATTGCTCCATCATCTCTCAGGTATAACAAATCAAAGCCTTTATTTTCACCTCTGACATTTTCAAAAAACATATGAATATATGACATACCTTATGCTGTAAGAGTTCAACCCTGCATCAGCTAACAATTTTAGGTTTAAGCTTCACACTGTACAGCCTACTTCCTTTCTTTCTGTACTTTGCCAGATCTCCTCAATTTCACAAACTTCTGAACAGAACTGTCATTATTAATTCTCAGCAAGACACCTAAGCCACTATGAATCACTGCAGCGACTGGCAGCAAGTGTCGGCACTAGTCTCACAATGCTTCAGAAATGAGGGAAGTCCTAAAGCAACTAAAAGCTTTTAGCTAAACCTACTGCTGACTTGGTTCTTGCACAAGTCTTTATCCAACTTCATTAAATAAGAGAGCGAAGAAAAAGCATGCATTAGGGTGACATAACATTTCACAAGCAGAAATATTTCATTATTCTGCCTCTGTAACACCAGGGTCTCAGCTCCATGTCTCCAAGTAGGGACACCACACAGGCTGCAACTTTAGTTTCTCAAACTTCATTAAAAGCTTATCAAACAGTGACTATCATGCGTCCTATAACTGTCCACAGTGGAGTTGGGCCCTCAGTGTTTATTCACTGGATATCAGGCATCAAAACTACTTGGCTCTAAACAGGACTACAGATTACACATGTTGCGCCCCTTCTTAACACAAGCACTGCATGATGCAAACCATTATATTTACTATGCAAAACTGCACATTTCTCCATGCTGTGTAAAAATTAAATTGTTGACTAATATTCTACCCATAAAGCAATTTATAATAATGATTCTTCCTGAAGAGAAGTGAAAGTGAAAACAGAAAAAAAGAGCTTTGTTGTAGTCTCTAAGGTGCTGTTCAACTGCATTGCAAAGCTACAGATTTCTGTACAACAGATTCCTGCAAATAAAGACGGAGTGAGCACTTCTCTGCATAGAGAAGTTGTGGTTCTTACCCAGAACTTCCATTTACCATGATCATTGCATTTTAGCAGTCATACCGCTTTAACAACTTTATCATCTGGGGCACTGGCAGATCTGCAGTCCAGTGGTATAGATAACAAAATATTTAAACTTCAACAATCATAGAGAAGTTCACTGCTGTTCTGATAATCAAACCCACAAAAATACAAAGAAGCAAACTACCGTGCCTTCATACTGACTGTATTCACTGTGTGATAGAAGTAAAGTCAAACTCATTTTTCAACATCTTTTGGAAACTTAACCCATGTTCATTCCATGAACAAGTGTGCTTCAGTACTTTGCATTCAATAGAAAAGATACAGCTCCATTTCTAGTGAAGGGTAATTTAAAATACGTGTTAGTATAGGCCATTCTGTAGCATAACTTTAGAGAGTTATAAATATAAGTTTAAAAGTTATGATAGGATGTACTTGCTTTCTTACATTCCACTCAGTATCTCACTGCCTGTCCATGCTCATCACATGAACTGCCAGTCAATACAGTTTGCTTCATGGCATCAAGACAAGTTCATTTTGAAATTATCATGGGCATCCAGAGCTTACCAGAGAATCCTGAAACAGCTTGCTGTGAGACATAGCCACATGCAGAGGCTCATGCTGGTTTTAGAGAATGAATCATCTTCAAGAGAGGCAAGCTATCACATCAGCAAAACCTGGTTTTTTTGAACTACTATTCTCATTAAAAATAATTTTCTTTATTATCCTTAGATGTTTTTTCCTAGATTCACTGTTCCCCTATTAAAACCTATTGTAAATTTTTCAGTAAATTAAATTTCTAGATAAATGTTAATCACTGTTCGGCCACGTTCTTAGGGATAGTAAGTCTCACAACAGAACACATGCAGTTAGTAACAGATGAATGGAAGAATCTAGTTGTGACACTCATGCATTTTACCTGTGCTCTAAAAATTTTTTCCCTCCTCAAAGGTCTAATCTATTGACCTAATTTGGTTCCATTATTGACACATTAAGCAATACAATTAAGGGACTGCTTAAGTCAGTTAACTAGGGATGGAATGGTGTAGTGTATGAGGAGTTTGTGTATGTGTTGCTCTTTTATTTTTTAAAAAACAAAAGTGAAAACAAGTTTTGTGGATACCTGAGTATTACATATTTTTCTTCTCATTACTCACACGGCCCATGTTCAAGTTCAACAATCATTCTATCAAGCATTCAGTTATAATTATTACTCATACTTTAGAGCTGTCAAGGAGAATTCCTACCAAATGGCAAACATAAGACAATTGTGGTGTAATTTATCATGGTAAAAGCATCCAACTAATTTTCAAATTGTCTATTAAGTACCCATAACTGACATAAATTTAATTGGTCTTGACATTAAGAAAAATTCCAGCGTACTCACCCATATACACAGTGTGGACGTACTAAGTCAAAATCTAAAGATTAGCCTAAACCAGAATGGTCGCGTTTAGAAGAAGTTTCAAGATAATAACAAAAAAAGTGACAAAATTAATCCATTTTTCCATCTCCCTTAATATAAAACATTAGTTTCAACACAAGAAAAATTGCTATAGCTTCCACTCATTAAACTAGTGTCTTGTTTGATAGACTCACAATAACCCATCCTATCCTTTGTTGAGAAATTCAATAAAAATCAAAAATGTCTGGCTGCCCACGCTTATTTTTACACTTAAAGATTTAGCAGCTCTCTTGGAAGCTGGGAAAAGAGACATCTTTAGAACAGGGTGTTAAAAATACATCTCTGTTTCCCTACCTGTTTCTCACTCAGAGCTGTGATTTTGGCTTGAAGTTCATGAAGCTGTTTCTTCAAATCAGCATTCTGATTAGAAAGAAAAAATATCTGTGAGAAAGATATTCCATTTGTTAACATAGAGTAGTAGCANAAACATTCTCACCTATGCTACTTATGCAAAGACATTTACATTTAATTGTGTAGAGTATCAAACATATCGATTCAATCTTAATTGACACATATATCAATTGAAGGCAAACATACCTAAGTCGATATTTCCATGTATGTTGATGCCTTAGACTGTACTAAAGAGAATTACATTTGCCTTGGCATGTCATTCATATCAGCACTTTGCTTACAGTGCACTTTTCTAACTTTCAG
>VYZQ01026173.1:28847-44876 GCA_013400655.1 Mystacornis crossleyi | reverse complement strand
CCTATTCCTGGATTCATGTGATTGCCTGAGAGTCAGTTTCCCACTCCCCACCAAAAATAAGTGTGAAGAAATGTTCTATTCCTAACAACACCCGTTGGCTTAAAAATAATAAGATTAAAAGCTAATCCAATTTATTTGATTTTTAAATCTTATGATATTGGAGAGGGACAAGGAAAGGGTGGTTCATGATTGTGGAATGTTTGGAAGCATTTGGCAATGCTGGCCATGGAAGGGTCAGGGACAGGGTTACCCCCCCAGTACGCAACTTGTGCAGGCAATTGTGATTTCTATATATAAACTGACTTCTTCAAAATATATCTGTATCTATTCCCCACATATGCTGTTAATATGCTGATGTCTGAGAACGCAATAGGCTGATTATTTTACTTCTGTTGTGTGCTGATATTCAAGCGTATTTCTTGTGCAGCAATACTGCACAAAGCAGGATCTTACTCTGCAGACACATGAGGGGAAAAAAAAGCTGGAGAGGGAGCCAGTACCAGAGTCAGTACTGTGGCTTAAGAATTTTCCTTTTTCTCTGTTTCTCCTGCTGAACACTTGTTTGCAACAAACCACAAAACTGGCCACAGCCAAGGTCTATAAAAGACTAGGAGAGGTGCAGACACTAACTTGGAGGGATATATCTGCGGAGAGTACTGGTGCGCTGATCTGGGACTGTAGCCACTACTTGTTATTACTGCAAAACAGAAAACAAGAGTACAGCGGTTAGAAACACTATGAGACCTACACAGCCAAACAGTATGAACTACTGCAGAGACATTAACAGAGAAGCCTATTGAAATGGACAGCTTTTCAAGGAAGCAGATGTCACCTGAACTGCAACATCTTAATTCAAAAATTAAAAAACTCCCAAAGCATTCATTGTTGCACAGAACTCTTTAGTTAGCATGGGTGTGTCATGCTTTCTCTATATGACTACCATGTTTCTGAGTATATTGCAGAGGAGTGTATTTCATACATCATCTGTGATCCACACACTGTCAATCTTTCAAATTTGCAAGTTGTATCAAAAGGGGTAGTTAAAAAGAATCTTGTAATTTAACATATAGTACTTCGTGGGATTGAAATAATGTACACATACCTTTATAGTCTCAAATTAACAAGTTAAATTTTAATTCTGAATAGGAAAAACATGTTTTATATGGCTGTGACTAATTTTAGTTAGCTTAGGTGATGGAAGATACTGGATTGAGCACTAGAAAGCAACTACCATTCTTTATAAACAGGCCAATTAGCATAAATCCCCTAACAACAGCATTTTTATTTTAAAAGATGCATAAACAGCCCTGTTCAGTAGCCATCCAAACTGTGTATATCTATACTATTCACAGCTGCATTCTTCCAAGAAAGCTAACAGAACAATAGTCATAACCCATTAAAATTTCATCCAGAAGCAGTGCTCACACTGGATTAATTCCAAGTGTTTGGAAGTTTCCCTTTCCTTTAGCCATCTGTCTTGACTAAGACAGATGTATTCCAAATATATGTACTCTAAAGTGTTGAACCAATCCCTTCAGAGCAAATCCATACTGGGCAAATACACAGAGTGTCTTTATTAGGCCATCTGCTGTTCATTCACTTTTCAAAAGATTAAAGTAGTACACAATGAAGCACTGGAATTTCTTTAGTCTAATCAATCATAGTTGTACTTCAAAGTGTACCCTCTTCCTGAGTTATTCGTAATGGTAGTAGAAATGAACATTCAGAATTTTATAAGTGACAAATAGGTTTAGGTTCCTAACTATTTTATGAAACATGATATATTTCTACATCCAGCCCTAATTAACGTCTCTCAGATCTATTGCTTTGAACATATGCAGAACTTAATGTTTTTAAATCTAGTTCAAATGCATTTAGAATGTGTAGGACTTAAAAGGAAAATACAGTAGAAGGAAAAAAAACAATTAACTTCTTTTTAAAATGTGCAGTTAAGTATGGCTTGAAAGTAAAGAAGAATTGGATAATAACTTTTAAAACATGTGCCATTAGATTTAATAGAAGAGTTGATGTTTGAAAAGATACTGAGGGTTTGCCTGTGATGGAAATCTGATAAATTTCATTTTGTGTGGATATTGTTCTTGAGGGTTTTTTTGAGAATGCCTTTCCGTGTTTTAAGCTCAACCCACAGAGCAATCTGCTACATGTGCAGGCAGCTATTCCCTGAGTCAGACAAACCTATAGCTGTTTCTATCAACATAACTGGTCCATAGAACTCTAAAGAATGCTCTTGGTTATTTAAGGTTCAATGAGTAATTAGTCTTCCCTGTTGTAGCTCTGTGACCTTTCTAAAGACAAGCAATAGCAGCAGAGTGACCTTGGTGGTTCTCAGGGCAAGGAACTTTTGTGATCCATTATCGGCTTATCAGATCATTTTTGCCATACTGCTTCACTTTTTGTCTGATCATTTGCTGGATGAGAGCTCACTTAATTAATCAATTTGGTTAAAGTAAATCAATTTGGTTTACCATGCCACCCCGCCTTACGTAAAGTACAAAAAAATTAATTCCTATTCATTTAAATTACTTGAATTATCAAAGACTAATAATTTTCAGAAAAAACTGTCCTGCCTACTTATTATTCTTTCTGCATATACCTTATTTTTAAAATTCAGACAAGAAAATAAAATACTTTTGGAACGTGTCTGGTTTTAAATTTCCTTGTTTTCTTCCCCTATTTTCACTGATGATACTACCAGTTGCACGGAAGAGAAAGAGGCAAGACTAAAAAATCTGTTCTTTTCACTGTTTCTCTGTAGCTTGTCCCTGCAGTTTGAGCTCTACATTTTAGACTGTGAGATGTTTGAGAAACAGAGGGCGTAAGGCCTACCATAAGAGACCATTATGACCACACCTGTATCTCATAGATGAAACTGCTAATTCTAAGGGTTATCAAACTTTAACAGCCTTGGCTGCTGGACAGCCTCCTAACTTCTCCCTTCTCTGAGCACCGTTAGCAGTGGAGGAGATGGTGGAGGCTACTTGCTGTAGGTTTTGTAACTGTGGCACTTTATATAGTCCTTTAAATGAAGGGGGCTAAATGCTCTTTCATGTTGCTTATGTTAACAAAAAAAAATTGTTTATTCTCAAAAAAACTCAAATATTCCTAAGACTTTACTACTTGAATTTACCAGAGGAATGTCCTTCAGGGCAGGTATAAGACCCTTGATCTCTGCAGTCTCCCTTTCACAGAAGGGACAAGCTGACAGCCAGCTCTTACCAGTTACTCTCTTGTTCAGCTGGCCAAGGATTGAAATGACCAAGGATTGTTCAGCTGGCTGTGGAGGATTGAAATGACCATTAACTGTTTCAATAGCATGTGTTGGGTTCAGTATACTAATATGGGCTCGAGTTTCGTATTTTTTCGTTACACATCTGGAAAATTCTGTGCAAAAGGTTAGGTTAAAAGAACCTCATTTAAGTAACATCACAATATCTATGCACAAGGGAACCAAATGTAGGTTAAGCAGCAATGACATTCCCTAACTTCACTTTTATAGCCTTCAGAAATTATTTTCTACATCTATAAACTGTATTCTATATCCTGCGTGTAATAAATACTAAGTAAAACCAGAGAACATCAAGTACCTCTCTCTCCACTCCATTAAAATGATAAAACAGTTCTCAAATTAATCCACTATTGTAAGCAATATATACACAATATTACAGTACAGCAGCTGCAACAAATTCACAGTGCACGAAAATCTCAGTTCAGGGCTGTGCACCTCTCCCAGTGCTGTGAATGCCCACCCCAGTGGGAGTGTGCTGCAGAATCACAGAGCTGCAAACTGAGTACACTGATACTAATTACCGACTGTTCTTTGAAGAAAAAGGAGAAGGAAGGGGGGTGCACCATGTGACTCCTCACCTGGCTAACCCATGCCCAGAGGCACAGGTTCCCCCAGGGGCAGCTCTGCAGCACAGGCGAATGGGAGCCCTGAGCACGAGCTGCAACACGTGGGCTGCAGCCCTGAACAGGACCCTGCCTAATCCCAGTGGCCAGGGCAAGGCCACTAGGGGAACTGCCACTCAAAATTCAAGAGATCTACGTGCTTTATCTTTCACCTTTTCAATCAACAGTTCGCGGAATCACAGTTTTCTGTGAAGTCTAATCTGTTTCTCCTGCCCTATATCTCACACAGTCTGTGTGACCATCACTTACAGCTGGTCATTAGGGACAGAGATGACTACTTTACACCCCACAGGGCTTGTTGAGCCTTCTGCTCAGCTCCAGGACAGGTCATGTGTTCTGACTGTCCTCGGAGCATAGAAATCAATTTTAATGGGTAGAGTGCTTGAAGGAGAGGATTTCTGTATGGCAGACTCTCAAATGGGTCTCAGCACCAGGAATTCTCTTTTCACCCATATCTCATTTCATTAAATCTTCAGTAACAAACCTAAATCCTTCCCTGCTGAACAAAGGACACCTGAGTGCTTCTAACCGATTGAACAAGACAGAGTAGGTAATAGTGGTTTATGTGTTGAGGCATCCTCATGAAGTGAGGGCACAGGTGCTCCAAGACCTGCAGGGAAGTGCGGGCATCACCACTTTGTCATAGTCGGGAGTAACACACATATGTACCTCATTTTCAGGAAAAAAACAAACTGTTCAGTGTTGGGCTTTGTTATGCAATTTTCAGTTGCAGGTGGCTCATTTGAAATAACATCTGTCCATTATTGAGCATTTACTGTCTTTGGCAACCCACTAAACTTCCCAAATAACCACCTAGGTTAAAAATCTCAGCGAAATCTTGGTTTTGTTGAGTTTTTACTGCTCTTTAGCACTTGTCCCGCAAAACTAGACTTAACCAAATTGTCTGATTTGGGAGTACGAGTAAAAGGCAAGTGTGAAAGTAATGTATTCAATCTTTATGAAGGGCTGAGTGCGTTGTAAGGGCAGCTCTGTGTCTCGCTCTGATGATGAAGACTGCACGTCACCCAGACAGGCAGACTATTGATTTCCCACTGAGAATGACTGTGCTCATTTAATGCTTGAGTTTGTGCACTAAACTGAGAATCAGGTTCATATTTCCTTTAAGTACGCAGGTGGCTAACAGGCAAAAAAGGATTATGCAAGGCTCAAATTCCTGCTTTTTTGTTTTGTTTTGTTTTGGGGGGTTTTTTTTGTTGGGTTTTTCTTTGTATTTTTTTTCTTTTGGTTGTGTTTGGGGTTTTTTTTTTGAGGCACCAACTTTCCAAATATCCAAAGTGTAGCGATCTCAAGACTTCTTTTGAAGTCAGTGGAAGCTGACGGGTGAGTGGCACCTGGGGAATTCAAGCTGTTGCTTAGTTATCTAAACCTGAGCTGAAAGCTGCAATTCTTGGCACTCCAATGTTGCCTTAGCCATGGAGTACAACTCAGCTGCCTTAAATACACGGCAGAAGTAGATAAAATTTCACCAACAATGAAAAAATAATATATAGATTTGGATATTTTATGATTTGTAATCATTACTAATAAAATTTTAGCATTGAGTAAAAACAGTGAAAAAAAAGCGCTAAATTTTAGCCCAGACTATTTAATTTTTTATGGAACTTTTCTGCCTTTAAGATGATGAGGTTCTTTTCAGTATAATATAGTAAGGACAATGTTTTCATTTTTTCTAATCAGAAATAGTAAATGCTTGCTTTAAGCCTCACAAAATACCTTTTCTTCAGGCATTAAATTAGTTATAAATATTTTTCTGAATAATCAACTTTTGAGTTTAACAGACGACTTAAAGACAACTGCAAAAACATACACCTGATTTAGAAAAATTCAATTACACAGAAATATTGTGATTTCCAAAATGTTTTAAATAGGGCTTGACTACCTAAGTCTACCTAGCCATAGGAGCATCAGTGCGGAGTGGTGATTGGTGGCTTTGGTGACATTTCAGTCAGGCCATTACTAAACTGGTATTTCCAGATGCAAAACTTATTCTCCCTCCTCTCCTCATTAATATTATTATTAGCAGGATTCAACTTAATGATTAGAAGGCAGATTATCTGTATTTTTCCACAGTTCATGACATTTTAGTAATTTATAGGAATCTACTTAAACTGCTGTTTGTTTGAAACTTTTAAGAAGTAATTGAAGCTTATGATTATTTAAAGTTAAACTATTTTCTTGAAAAGAAAATAGCTCATCCCAGTGGAAAGAAAGTAACATGGCAATCTGGTCAGTGTTTAAACTAACACACTTGCTAACAGGAGTAAAAGTACTAGCACTGAGATATAACATTTAAGATCTGACACTGTTCAAATTAGCACGGCTGTTACAAATAAAATCCCTTTTTTTTTTCTAATATCATGTGAGACCTAACACTGAGAAAAATGATCTAGAGTACGATAATAACAGTATTACTCTGAGACTTTTACATACAGCAGTGGTCTTAGGAATCATTAAAGCTTCAAGATCACACCTCATGCAAATTGCTGAGTTGGATTTACAAAAACGAAAAAGCTATTATTATTTCTATTGCTATTTTTAGGTATAAAATACTATAATATTTTATAGTAGCTTTGTAAAGATTGCTTCCATGCAAATGTTCATTAGTGATGGTTATTATATGTTGCAATAATGTGCATCTAACAAAACATCCTCTTATTATGGCTTTACCTGACCCAGTAAAAGTGTCAAGCGATCCATCTCCAGTTGTTGTTGTTGTCTCACTGTTGTTCATGGGTTCTGTTTTGACTGCAAGAAGAGACACTACATAGAAGAATAAGTAGACATGAGATTTTACTTCTAGATTCGTACTAGAGTCCTCATGCCAGTCTCACTAGTAGTCCAGCTTGAAGAAGCACACGTGCAACAGCTTCAACCTTCACTCTAGCACCATACTGAGACAACTGGTGGGAATCTGACTGGAATGCCCATTTATCTACACAGCTCTGTATCCGTGCATACATCTAGCCATTGGTTTTAGCAACTGGAATGTCTTCTGGGAAGATTTCAACCTAAATCTAATTGATTCTAGCAATTCCCTAAGAGTAGCACAGAGGAAGGAAACACTAGCTGTCAAGGGATGTAGCACATAACAAAAAAAAGGTTTGCCTGACAAGTAAAACAGTTATAATACGGTTTCATGCTCATATGGAAGCAAATTACTTTCACAGTTCCAGCATGTTGCCTTTCTCTTTCCCCATTTACAGAGTCTGTGGGGGCCTTTACAAGCTAGGTCACCAGCAAGCAATTTTCCATAAATGAAGAGAGAAGTTTGAATGAAAAAAAAGGCCAAAGAACTAGAGTAGGTCAGAAATAACAGCCATGAAAAATCAGCTTCTTACTCAGAGGTTCCCAAACAGTTTGGTCTACTCTGAACTCAAATTATTTCTTAGGGATCATCATGCACTCTTACCATCCAAGCTGTAACTGAAAGCACAAAAAGTACCACAGAGGCAATACGGATTTTTTAAATTTCTTACCTGAACAGAACACTGGGCATGGATTTTCGTAGTAGAATTTGGGAACCACCTGTCCAATTGATGTGGTCAGAAACAGCAGTAGAGAATACACTGCAGCTCCTATGAGCTGTCTGACTGGCAAATGTGGAAGCCTCCACAAAGTAACACAATTTCTTTGTGAAGGTCAGTTGGGGCTGGGCATGGACATTCATCACATGGTTATGGATATCACAGGAGCGATCAGTGCCCATGCACACAGACTGAAGAGGCAACGAGGGCCTGCACAGGCAACTACCACAGTTGCATGCCAGGTATCCATATTCCAAGGGGACAGCCTGGGATTTGTGAAGAAGCCTTTGCTGTGACAGCCAGCCTGGCAGAGCCCCCCAGCAGGTCTAACATACGCCAAGGAAAGGTGTTCTTTGCCAGCTGGCTACCTGACGCCTCTGAGGGGCCTCAGCTAAGCTGACCAAAGTTCTCATCTGTCAGCATCACCGCATCTACATTTGAAATCACTGGCAGCAGTATGGGAAAGGGGGGAATTTCACGTTCTGAGCTTGCAATGTATTTAAAAACTGTGGCTCAGATTCAAGTCACCTAAATCAAGCGTATAAAAGGTGCCTACTAATCTCCTTTATGTTTAGCTGAGACAGAGAGGTAATTCCAGAGGCTGATGCAGTCCAAGTACGGCCCGAGCTGCCCTCAAGTTCACTGTCCCTCATACAGTCTGCAGAGGAAAAGGCAGTGCATGAGCTAAATAAAGGGTTTGGTTCCCTCGTGGGAAGAATGTCCAGAACAATGCCCACAGACCCATTCTGCTATTCTTCCCTGTGTGTGTGAGCACAGTGAGCTGTTCACTGGGAATTGCACAGCTACCAGTAAAGCTGCCCGTGATGAGCCCCAGATGAGCTTCCTCTCCTACAAAATCGCATCCCATTTCCACAGTCACACTGCCTAATGGATCTTACATCAAGAAGGCATATGGGATGCTGCTGATGTTTACAACTGTGTAAGTGACCTGTGCTGAATTCAGAGGGACACCTGTTTCAATAACGCAGGAGAAATTGGGATATATTTTTCTCTGTGACTGGTAGAGTGCCCTGCAGCATTACGAGTGCACCAGTGCCAGTCAAACCAAGTAGCACCTTCTGCTTTAAGTTATACAGTTGTACCTCTCCATTTACTGTCTGAGATTCAAAAATTTTTGAATGTGTGTCTTTTGAATGTAAACTTCTTTCCATTATTGTTTCTCTTTCATAAAACTACTGTGCCCACATAGTCACCCTGCAAGCAGCAGGATATTAACTCAATATGCAATCATTAAGGAAGAATTTTAGCCACATTTTTTCAAGCTGTTGTGCACTACTTCTCATTTTGCTAGTTATTATCTTTTCATAGAAAAAAGAAAGCTGTGACAAAAGTTACCCAAAACGAAAAAAATAATTCTTAAGAGTAATCAGTCATTCCCATTTCTATAATTATTTGAGAAGGATATTATTTTATTTTCATCAGATCAATAAAACACATATCAAGCGAAAGTTCAAGGGTCATTTGTCACAAAATGATGGCCTTCACTAAACCTCTCTGTCATGTGGAACACATATTGCTGCCTGAAGTATCAAAAGTATCTAAATTAATTTGCTGATTACTACATACGGATGCTTCTAAGTACTTCTGCAAAGTCTGGGCATCTACCTACGTGAAAAAAAAAACTTTTTAGTACCTTAATCTCTTTCTGTTCAGGAAGGTATTTCATTATTGTCCATAGTGAGCTACAAAAGTTCAGTATTGCATCCAGGAATTCAGTATGGGCTTAACTGTTATACTTAACAAAATCTTCAGTCATGAACTGAAATATGTACTTTAGAATTGTGTCTAGTTCTGGTTAATGCCAGGCGCAGTGCACTGTCATCAGCACAAACAGACACCATTTTTTTTCTTTCCCTGTCAAGCAAAGAATCTAAATCAAAAGAAACTCTCTCCTGGGCTTAACTTGAGGAAAAACATTATATTGACACTGAGTTTTGTTGAAAAATACATATAGAAAGTGTTTTTAAATGTGCTTGATTTTAAAAAGTTCTATTTTTTTGCATTCAGTTTTTATGACAGTAAGGAATCCATCAAGGTCCTTCCTCAGTGTAGCTAGAGATTTTGACTATTACTTATTTTTCTTTATGTTGTATGTCATTATATGAAGAGGTGAAAAAGCACAAGGCTACCTTAGAAAAAAACAAAATTCTAACATCAGTTCAAGAGAACTATTTTTTTTCTTTTACATATTGAAAGAGTGAAAATAAAATCAAAAGCAGTCTCTAACTGGAAATACATTTGAGTGCTGCGAGCAGTGAAGACTGCCTGCGTTCTGCTTTCAGCCAGGATAGAGCGAGCAGCTGGGTGCTGCTCAGTTGCCAGCTGGGCTTAGACCATGGCAACACGCTAACAGAGCAGAGCTACCAACATCATCAGGTGCTGGGGCACATGATGTGCAAGGAGACACAAGAACCTGGGCTTGTTCTGTCCTAGGAAGAGAAGGCTGAGGGGAGACCTAATTGCTGCCTGCAGCTATGTAATGGGAAGGTGCAAAGATGCCAAAGAACAAAGGCACGCTCATCTCAAAAGGTGCTCTGGGAAACAACAGGTGGGAACAGACACAGGCTGCACTAAGGGAAAAATTCAATTAGGTGTAGGAGGAAAACTCAATGCTGCCTTGAGCGACATGATCTAACAGCAAAGTTGGCTCTGCTTTGAGCAGTGCTTGGCCCAAATTACCTCCAGGGATCTCATCCAAACTTCATTATTTTAAGGCTAACTCAGAATACAGCTCCTAACAAACAGCAGCTTCTACAATATACCTTCTTTACTTGATGAAAGGACATAGCAGATCAAAATGACTGCTACTCCGCTGACCTGTTTGTTTGGTTTTTGTTTTGTTTTTTTTTTCTCTGAAGCATTCCTCTATGTTAAGGACTGAGAATCAGTGCAGAGTTTTAGCAGCAAGAGGTGTTAATACTGTGCATGAAAGAGGACAAGCAAGTGCAACAGATGTTATAGCAAACAAGTCTGATTTTAAAAGCTCATGTAAAACAATAAACCACACAGCTTGTCATAGAGTTTTCCTGGGAATATACTCAACTAGAAGCACAATTCTAAACATTCTACTGCCTATGGAAAATCAGATTTAATAACAAGTAACATTGTATTTCCTCACTACTAATAATTAGTACTTAAATTGTTACCTTCCACATTTACCTGAATATGCTGAACAGTTAAATGAGGTGACAGACTAAGTTATCTCAGTCCTTCCTTAAACTTAAATTCTTGTAATTGAGCAGGAGCATCCACATGGAACAAGTTATTCAAGTACAATTGATTTTTGTGCTCAAGTAAAGTTTTGAGGTTTTTGTAAATTTTCTTTGCATATGTGTTTTAAAAAGCTAATTCTGAGGGATTTTTTAAAAAGGCAAGTTTTTGAAATCTTCCTAACTTTAGTCCAAACTTGCACAACTTAAGCACCTTTGTAACGACTTGTAGAGAAACATTGTGATTCATGTTTACACCTATGATCAATCCCATACGTACTGCAATGATGTCACATATAGCATTATTATTAATCCTTAAAATTTATGACAATTAATAATACATGTCAGGAAACCCAAAAATGAAAACAACAGCTTGGAAAATTTGGCCAAAATTTTGTAAAGTGGCAAGTTACATGTGGCAGCGCATTAGACATAAGGTTTGATTAATAATGAAAGTCATAGTAGGAGCAAGAACAATACTGAAAACCTTGACTTGTGCTCAGGTAATCATGCAATGCTTTACTTAAAAATAAAAGAGAAGCAAATGGGCATTCTGTGAAAGTTCCATTGGTCTGACTTCCACCAATGCCGACTACTGGCAATTCCCAGCAATGCTGAACACCACCAGACAATCCCAGTCACTCAGAGCATGTAGACAGCTAAGCTAATTATAAGCAGGTTAAATTCACCTTGCTCATCAAATGACTTTCAGAGCACTGTAAGATAACTACTTGTTGCAACTTCCTAACAGTTTTCTGGCTGTGGGAAAAGCCTTTGAGAGAGGGTAGAGAAAAAAGGTGCAGGGGTTGGGGGGTAACCCCATGAGAACGTTCAAACTGCATAACAGAAGACCAGAGCAAACACAGAGAATGTCACACAGCAGTCATGGAGACACACCACACACATGCACTGTACCAGGGTCTCTCATACTTGTTGCAGAGGAGGGAGTACTGCAACTCAGCAACCAGTCTGCAGTATTTAACACAGTCATGTTGTCTCCTGAGAAGAGGAATGGTACAACAGTTCATTCTCCCAATGTCTGTTCGGTGTAAACGAACAGTCTTCAAGGAAAATCAGTGTTCTGTCACTTTAAGTCAAGCCTTTTAACAGAACTGTATTTTTTTAATGGGTATTATTTTAACTAGTTTATTTATGCACATTGTATAATATAGAGGCATCTAGTTACTAGTGTTCTTTAATAGCACGCTTGAAGTTTTCTCTTTATGCTGGAATAAGGACTCTATTTAAAAATATGGTTCAGCCCTTCTTTTCAAGCTCAGTTACCCTTCACAGGCACATCCACTTTTTTATTGACATTGACAGACTTTTATTTAAATAGGGTAAGAGAATAAAATGGTCTACCTTGTGGCCAGAAAGAACAAACAAAAATTTTTTTTCTTAGTGCCAACTGTTAAAATAGACAGCAATGCATAAACTCTCAAAAAGAAACTCTAGTTTGACTCATATCCACGATGTCACTCTCATGGACTGCACTTCAGAATGTGGCATGCTGCCTCCCACTGCTCCAATTCAGCTACAGCAGAACTGATTATCTGAAAGCATTGGAATATCTGTGTTGTAGCTGTACGGCAGTGCTGTCCCTACAGGATCACCTATAGCAGTAATGACCAGCTACTGCTGAGGAAAATATAACAATCTCTTTATTACAAACCTTCATTACCTCCCAAGAAATGGAATTCATTGGCAAAAAAAAAAAAAGACATTCTAATTTTGATGCACTTCTCTTGACAGTGATTTTAATTTAACCTAAATGCATGTAGCTCAGGGTATAAGAGCAAATTATTACTCATCAAGGAAGTATGAAACAGAAAATGCCATTTATTTCATAAGTTACCAACAGGTATAAGTTAACATTTAACACCGTGTTGAAAGCAACCGTTCAAAAAGTTTCCTTATTTCATCTTTGCACCTTGTTTCAGTTCTGCCTCTTATTTCAGTTGGTGCAAATCAAAGAAGTGATGTTGGAATTAGAAATTTACAGTTGTATGACTGCCAATTTTTCATCATTCCTGATGGATTTATAACTGGGTATATGGTAACTCTGGAAATTATGGTAAAAAATGCATATGACTAAAAACCAGCCAAAACTTTCTATGTGCCAGCTGTGTCTTATACTTACCTCCTGTTCCATTTGTTGTGACTGATGTGCTACTGAGATTAGATTTATCCAGTTTTGAACTACCTGGTGCATCACTACTTCCAACAAGGTTATGAGGACTTGCTAGATCCTGCATTTCCATAGACCTGTTAAAAACCAAGGTGACAGTATTAATGCATTGGGATATTATCTAAAATAATCTGCTTTTTCTATTGTAACTTTTTTTTTTTTTTAATGGAGAGTTTGCAATGCAGCCAGGCTAACAAATCAGTACAGGTTCCTTTGACATCTTCGTTTTTTACCAAACCCTGGAGCGTAGGTTACAGCAAGAATGTTACTGATCTTCACTTTTCCTTTAGGTGTTCTGAAGTGACACAGGCTTATGAAACTGCCACTGAAACACACCACACAGTTTGTGCATGAGGTTGTCCATACATATGGATGGACAGATGGAGAGATAAATGAACAAATTCAAGTATATAGTTATTTCTTAGAAGAAACTGGAGAAATAAGGTGAAAAGTCAGGTGTTGCATAGAAAGCCAAAACAGGAACTTCTGCCTCTCATTATCTGTATTCCAACTACCAGCAGTCACTGCATCCACACTAAATCATAGGAACAGACCATACAAGTGAAAGAACAGAACTTTCATGTACATCTGGAAAATTCTTCACTCCTACAAATGTGTATATTCTTCTTGGATTACTTGATATTTGTTTTCTTCTGCGTAATTTCTGGGAAGTTTGCAAAATTTCAAGTGGATTTAGACTGCAATTAATTCCAGCATCACAGTTCCACTGGGGGCCTGTAGATGGCTTTCATGCAGTGACAACAGATCTGCCTTTCTCAGACAAAGACAGAGCAGACAAGGAGCATTTCTTAGACCGGTAATTGCAATCCAATTTGCAGTGTGTGCTCGCCTATTCCTTGCTTCATTTATATATTAATTACACAGATTTTTTTTCCCCCAGAGAAACAATTTTGCTATATATAAGCAAAATTGCCAGCCCATCTGTAACAGGAGAACGATTTACCATATGTATACTCCAAAGGCCAACAGAAAGATTGCCTTACAGAGCTGTAAAAGCCCCATTACAACGCAGAAGGCTGAGATGGTGAAGGAAGAGATGAACAGTTGGAATGGTTCAGTAAGACAGCAGCCCCCAGATATTCATATTCCGACCAGGACCATCAATGGCAAACCGTTAAGGTGACACCCAACATCTTAGGTATTTATTTCAAGTTTCACTTTGAAACTGCCTATCTTCTGTGCTCCACACATGCTCCTCTGTGGAAAAACAAACAAAAAACACCACACTACCTTTCCGTCAAATATGGGTCTGCTGTCTGAATCTGGTTTTTTTTCCTCTCGAGAAAATGAAATTATCTGGCATTTTGTGCTTCTTATTCTGCCAGTCTCCTGGATGTTTTATTCCCTCACATTACATTCATTTAACCCAAGACACAGATTCAGAGCTTTCATGTCCTGAACGTATTCAAGAAAATGTAGAAAATACTACATCTCAACTGGGAAAACGAACGCAGGCCTTACCCAAGGCCACATGAAGAAAAGAATCTCATTTACTCAACTAAATGCCTGAGTCAACCATGAGATGCCCTGCTAAGCCACTGGCAGATCGCCTCCCAGCAGCACTATGGGTGAGCAGGAAAAACTGGTATTGCTGCAGGCCATGCATCAGCAGGTAAGAATTTTACAGCCATATTCAAGGAAATGCAAAGGCATAAACTGCGACTTGAACTGTGTTGAACCAAATTTCTTCCTCTAATTGTATATACACTTCTACGCATCTGTCAGCAGTGCATTATATTTATTGTCTACTGGAAATGTGATCATTGTTAGATGAAATGAAATGAGCTCAAGTTGTTTACAAGGCTGCCAGATTTTGTTTAGCTGTTTCTGTACAAGGATAGCAGCTAAAGGTTAAAAAAAGTCTATGAGTTTCCATCTTGTATGTATTTAAGGGAGCAGAAGAATGGTACACAAAATAAACAATGACTGTTTCATTGCATATACAGTGTAATGCTCCCCACGTGTTCACTTGGCAGTTTTAAATATCATGATTTCCTGTTAAAGTATGAACAGCACACAGATATCTAATGGGCAGTTCCAGCTTAGAAAGTTCACACGTGGTTTTTTTTTTTCCCTTGGTTAGCATGAATGTTACAATAATTTCTTTTCAGACAGGCATATATCATTGCCACAGATGCAAACACTTCAGCAGCATTTCAAAAGCAAAATCACTGGTAGGTAGGTAGGTAGGCTCACCTACCTAGTTTATTTAAGAAGTATCCACCTTAAGCACTTTTCACAGTCAAATGAATCAGGTTTTCCTAATCAAATCAGATTTTTTTAGTCAGAAAACTAGGTCCACTAAGTCTCATTTTCTTAGCGAAGAATATAAACAATCAAATTTCGTAAAAGGAATACTCTTTGTTCCAAACTAGCATGAAACCTTCTGTGCAGAGAAATATTTGTATCGCCCTAATTTATTTTGTGTAACAAATGGCATCCCAGTCCACAGACATGGCAAGTTAATTAACAAAAATTATTTTAAAAGTAGTGCATTCACAAATAGACAGTTTTTCTGCATGAGTAAAAGACATCTTGCACTTATTGGTAGTCTATTAAGAACAAAAAGGATATCCAAACCAATAAAAAGTTTCACAAAGCCATGTGTATACATTGTACTATCCTGGGTGCCCCATCCTGTGTGAACAAGTACAGGGATTACTTTAATATATCCCTATGTGATTTATTTACAGAAGTGCACATTACCTTCTGTGTAACTAATATTATTCAATCCACTTTTCTGTATGCATTTAGTTTACCTCTAGCCTCGAAAATTCTCAGGAAGATGTAACAGACTTACTAAAATCTTATCTTTCAGTGAATGGAGGATTCAGGAAAAATGCTTAGTAAAATGGATGAAATAATTCCAACATCTTGAATTCATTTTGTCAAACTAAATATTTATCAGAGTCCTGCTTTCACTGACATAATCAGAAGCAGGTTCAGGTTCAGTATGTGCTTTCCTGCACTAAAAAATGTTTAAAAGAAATCTCTGAAGGAGTAATTAATACTTATAAGTTCATGCAGTTATTTATTAAAGACCACTTTTTAGTAAATGCAGTGTGTTCCAATTTAGATGGAATAAAGTTTATTGTTAAAGGTGCTTAAAAACTAC
>VYZQ01026173.1:0-19307 GCA_013400655.1 Mystacornis crossleyi | reverse complement strand
TTTTTATTATTATCATTATTATTATTTACTATGATTAGTTATTTTACTTTGTTTCAATTATTAAACTGTTTTATCTCAAGCTACAAGTTTTCCTTTTAATTCTTCTCCCCATTCCACTGTGGGTGTGGGGGCATAGGGGGGGACGTGAGGGAGAGGTTGCGTGGTGCTTGGCTGCTAGATGGGCAAATAACCATGACAATTCTATTTTTATTTCCTACTTATTTTTTCTTTTATGACTGATCAGGGCCTAGCAGGACGGCAAAGATGTGAATTGTGATATGTTAAATATGAGCACAGCATTCTAACTGCATCTTGTTAGTTAAATGCTTACTGAGTACATAAGACTGACTGACGACATTTAAAATGTGAAACATCTACCCAAGAAATTACACTTAAAAATATTTGAGGAAAAATGTGATTCATATAAAAATCAGTCTGTACTAGTCTCAGAACAGGCAATTTGGATCTCAATGGCCATTTTCTTTTCATTGTCTACATTCTTCTCAGAATTTTTCCAGCTATATTTGAAGTGCAAAGTAGGTGGAATCAAATACTTTTACTACTCAGGCTCACCAATGGTAAAATATATTTAGAGTATACAAGAGGTCAAAGAAGCTGGAACAGTGTCTGAATTAGTTCTCCTGTGTACTGCTGTAATGTGATATGACAGAGCAAAAAATAGACCACAGGAGAAAGAAACAGAGCTCCTTCTCATTGTGATTACATCTGCTGTACATGTAAGAAGAATAAACACTGTCATTTTATGGCTCAAAATCCAGTTAAATTTTAGGATAAGGCTTTAAGACACTACTGGATTCAGCAAAAACATTTGCAGGTGTAATCTTAGGTTATCTTCTTTCACTCAAAACCAGTATTATCTATCTAAGATATTCCTGAAGATTCAACAATTATAAAAGTTTGATGGATACATTAATTAATACAGAAATCCTGTTCTCTTTAGCAAACTCAAAAATCACAAGGCACTTTGAACTCCAAAATCTCCAAATTACTTCCACAAACACTTCTGTTAAAATCTTGTTTATACTTTTTTTTTTTCAATGTGATGGTATAAATTTTTTTTTAAAAATGGTTCAAAACTTGGGTTTTGTTGCTTTCATTTGTTTCAAAGTCTGACCCACCATTGACTCAAGTTAATGGAAGTCTTAACACTGACATGATCTGGCTTGGGATCACAGGGATAAATTATTATTAATATCACAGAAAGTATGTTATGCCCAATATTAACAAAAAACCCCAGGAATTTTAAAAGACATGAAATATAAAAAATACATTACTTTTATTGTTATAAGCTACAGGGATCTGTTAATATAAACCATTAAAATACTTCCCTGTGATGTCATCAGTTACCATGTATTTGCACTCTAAATAGATTATTGTAATTTCTGTACACATATCACATATATTTTTAGAACTCTTTGGGGGCTTGATCCAGAGCCAACAAAAACTGACGGGCAGACAGTGACCAGCTTCAATAGGCCTTGGGTAATAAGACGACTGAATTTCTAAAGTTAAGGAATGAGAACAGTGCTCAGAAGGCAGAGAGATACCACACAGACTGCTCTAAAAATAGGAGAGACTTGCATTGCCTGAAAACTACATACCTGAAAATAAAATTTTCACACAGCAAGGCAACTGCTCTTTGTAGGAACTGTAGCGCAATTGTCATGGTTGCTGTGTGTCATTCAGCCACACATATGTGAAGAGTCATCTCCCTAACCATGTTGCTTTGACTGATTCCAACTGCCTAAGTGGCATGCAGACTAAATGAGTGCACCAAAAACTTTAATAAGTAACAGATTTGTATAAAACATTCTCTGCAAGCTAAGCCTGTGTGTCCCAGAATGCAGCCTTTATGAGAAATCTTATTCCACAATGTAGTTATTTAAAAATTGGAAAATTGTTGTGTTTTTTGCCAGTCACTGTCTTGACTGAAATGACTGGGCTTGATCCTGCCAAACACTTAGGTGAAGTGTTTATAACTGTAGTGGCCTCACTGACACAAATGCTATATTCTGGCATATACCATCCCTCCTGTTGACTAGTGTTTCTTCCAGTTCCCAAAACTACTTGTGTCAATCTTTCAATTTGAACTTTAATTATTCTGTATTTTCACAGCAAATTTGTTTTGCTGTGTCTGTTCCTCCTTATAGTTTGCCCCAAGCCCAAGAAATACCAGAAGCTAGTCAAAAAGTCTTTTTTCCTGGCTAAAGATTAATGTTATTTTTGCAGGTATTCCCTTCTGGAACTGAGCAGTTTTGCAGGAATACTGAATCTGTAAAATTGAAAGAAATGCTTTCACTACCTTTGGTCATATGGTGTATATAGTTGGTCTTACAGTAAACCAGCAGAGCAACACCTGATTGCTGGTGGAGTCTGCATGGTTCCTCAGGAGAAGAGGGATACAGAGAACTATCAATAGAAACAAGTTCAAATAACTGGCATTTCAGAAGTGCCTACCTTACATGTCTACTTCAGGAGGAGACGAATCTCACTTTCAAAGACTAAATCAGAATCCTCTCAATAACTCATTTCCTCAAATGAAGTCTAATTATCACATCATTATGATCTACAGATTATTCAGTATGGGATACAGTGGACCTATACTTCTCCTGACACAGAAAAGCACTATCCTCTGGTCAAGATAAGCCACATATGGTTCACAAGACAACAAACCCTTACCTTCTAAAAAACTTCAAAGACATGAATGAGAAGAACATTTGGGAGCCTAGTGCATTTAAACAACACATACGAAAGCTAGGTAGACTGGTTTGCTCATTTTTACTGCACAGCCAATAGTTATTTTTTCTATTATAACTGCTGAAACTTTAATCAAGATTTTCATAGCTATTGCTCACTGTTCTTGCTAAGCAGCTCAATTGCAAGCTTCTCTTTACTATGTAACAATAATGCTGTTCATCTCTTGAACTGCAAATGAATGCAAAGATACTGCTGGTCCCATTCGACTAGGAATGGGTATGGAGAGGGTCAGCTGTTTACAAAGACATGGGAAAGGCACGATGGCTTCATCACAGAATCTGTCAGATGCCTGTAAATCCTGGATTTGGGCTGACGAGTTACAGTGTTAGATCTGGTAAATATGGGCCAGCCAATGCCTGACTGAAAGAATGAACCATCACTGTGATCATTCTGAGATAAGACTGTTAAGGTCTTGCTGAGGGAATTAAGTTGGTGAAAGAAATCTCAGGTGTATTTCAGTTGAAACTGATAAGAATGAAACCCTTTTGATGATCTGGCTGTGTGGAGTAAGATCCAGAAGATACACGTTACTTTTTTTAAGTGTATGAACGGTCTTGGAAACACTGTTTGGTAATGCACACATGCAGCATTAGCATAGCTCAGATACAGTAAACATAGTGAACATTGCATCCACAACAGTATGCCCAAACTGCAGAGGAAACAAACTTTGGTCAAGTGAAGTGAATGTGAAAACTGTGGTAGCTCTTACTGACATTCAATACCATCTATTTACCTGTGAATGCATTAATGGCAGTAATTGTCTCTGGACAAGTATGTGCACTCTGTTTGCTGACCAATGAAAAACCATGCGTAGGTATCAAAATGAGACCACTGAGAAAATGGAAAGCCTATTTCTCATTCAAAAGCTTTAAGAGAGACTTTTAAGATGAAACAGAAATGAGAATTCATATCTTTTAATCTTACTATGTGGTGCACATAGAAGTGTGGGTGTTGAAGAACAGGACAGCAATTATCTGATGAACAGCTGCAATCTATGCTAAGAACCTCACTGAAACCCATAATAAATTGAAATATCGAAGACCATTTTTAAACACATAAAAAAATCCCTGTGCACTTTTTTGGACAACTGGTGTATCTGGAAATTGGGTCTGTGCATATGATTCAATATTTACCAGTGATCATCACTGGTGAATTTTTAGTTTGGTAACACACAGGGACAAATCCCATCTAGCTGGTATTAGTGCATAACTATAATGCCCCTGATTGACACTCTTCTTACAGCATCTGATACCATGAGGATTTGCTTAAGACTGGCTTCATTTCCTTTTCCTTTGCTTTTAGAATTTTTTTTTAAAGTATGTAAAGGAAAAGCCAGGAAGAATGGCTATTAGTGGAAATATTGGATCCACGGGTGTGCAGGAAAAATCATGCAATAAAATGGAGGACTTCTTGCTCTACAGGGCTTGGTTTTAACTTATTAAGACAAAGATCCATTGTCCTTCTGCAAATACACAAGTAATGTATTTTTGACACAACTATGTATTTTCCTAAATTGATTTGTCAGCTAATTTTAATCCCAAACTTACAGAACTACTCATCAAAATCTTCAAGTTTTCCCTTTCTTCCTATAGATATCTTCATCACAATATAAATATCATAGTTTAAAGAGGGAAAGTATGTGAAATATTCAGCCATTTTCCTTTACCCTTCCAGGAAAAAAAGAAACTGTTTTTAAATGGTCAGAAAATTCTCTTCTTTCTTCTACAGAGTCTTCTATCCTCTCCAGAAGGTAAAATACCATGAATTTCTTTTTTCCTATAATCAGTGAACTTTGAGGAAGCAGTAGAAGACCCTGATCAATTTCCATTTGCAATGACTTCCTCTCCCTCCTTTCATTTCTCTCCTCCCTATTTCATTTTATAGCCCCGAAAAACCAATACTTGCTCTCATACCTCAGTTCCTGTTGTGAATTTGGTCTTACAGAGGAATCTCTTTCAGGCCTGGTGGTATGGAAAGGAGAATTTGGGGGTAGCAGAGATGCATTTATCAAGCAGACTGCTGTCGCAAAGACGCTGGCCTGGCATGTGTGGCCAAATAGAACATGCTGTTGCTGAGTGTGAGCAGGAGTTTGGGACTTCGTATTCATCATTTTACCAGACTTCAGAATAACACATATTCTATCATTTTAGCAGGTCACATGGTATGAGGCTTTAAGTGTAACTTACATGTTTTAGGGCAACAGTGCTTCCTTATGAGAATTAAAACAGCCTTTTTTATTATCTAAATAAAAAGGAAGGTCGTTGGTAACTGCAAACAAGTTAACTTTCAAGCACTGCTCTAGATTTCAGCAATTCTTGTATGACATTAAATTTCACGTAGGAGCTCGGGATTGATACCATTTTAAAGTTACACATCCTATAAGAAAATTAAGAGCAATGTATGTCTGTAGGCTCTGACCACAGGAACTTCTGGCCCTAACCTTGCTAGTGAATTTGATATAGGCCCAGCAGGTCAGTGTTGTCCACCATGCTACTACTGCCTGCTCCAGGCTTGTGGTAGAAGAGTTGCCAAGTCCCAAGTATTCACTGCCTCTGTGTCACAAACCAATGTCCCCAGAAGCATTTTGCATGACTGGATGACTAAGCAGGCTTGCAGGGTGAGTTTGATTTCTACTACAGAAGCATTAAGAAAGAATGCCATGATATCGATACAGCCACAGTGCCACCACTTAGGTATAAAAGGAAGTATTCACAACCCCTTCATAAGGATTTGATAAAAATAACTCCCAAGAAACTCTGACAGAATTTGTAAGACAAAGTTGCTTGTGAATCAAAATGTCTGTCAGTGACATTGAAGAGTCATATGTTTCCTTTTGTGTTTACAACTCGTCTATCCACCATAACTTCAATTCTTAACTACACATCCCTCTCCCTCTGTGCAGTTCACCTGTCTGTCAAACAACAACCACTTTCTACAAATAAATGCTGAAGAGGTTGATTTTTACTGCATGTATAGCTGGTTACTTCTGAAAAGCATTTTTTATATGCTGCATAGGTTAGTACATCTCTTAAAAAAATTTAGTAGTCACATCTGCAGTTTGAATGTTTCTTTCTAAAAGACAAACCCAGGCCAAGCAAGACAAAGAATCTGCTGATACACACATGTCACTCCAAGAATTCTCCTGACAAAGTTCCCACACCCAATTTAATTACTTCCCTACTGTAAAAACACTTTCCATCTGCATTTATTGTAATAGTTTCAAATCCAAAACTAACAGGCTATAAAGCTAGCTAAATAAATGAATGATATTGGCCTTAGGTCCCAAGCCAGGAGCTATTCTGTAAGGCCGTGTGTCTCCAGCATTCATTTTTATGCTGATGTTTCATTTTATGTGCAGTGTTTTCACTTAAGCCTTGTTTAGAGAAGAATTACCTTGCTCCAGGCTCTAAAGTGTGATGTGCCACACAGAGCCCTCTAGTGCTGTTCCAGCCCGAGGTCTGTCAGAGATTCCCCTCCAAGACCAAATTCACATCGTGACCAAAAATCCCACTCAGGCTGTATGCGCAGCAGTGCGTATGCTCAGGCTAGGAACACTAATTTCAACTCTATCTGATATATCCTCAAACTGAGGCTGAAGAGCTCAAAATGAAAAATGTTTATGTTTGAAAAAGCACTTTAAAACTACCAGATTTAGCCTCCAGACTGACTATTTGTAACATGAGTTCTCTTGCACATTTGGGAGAAAAAAAGTATTGTATTCCTCAGACTTAATATGAAGAATTTAACTATACCTTGTAAGAAATTTTCTGATGTGCAGAGATAGTAACAGTACATTGCATTCTGCGTCCCTAGGTTTGTTGCAGTTTGCTTTCATTACACTTTGATGAAATTATATCACACTGGAATTCATAGTTTTTAAAGGCTTGAGACACAATAATTTCATTTGGGCATCATCATGACAGTTAAAACTACGCACTTATATATGAGTGTTATGCTAAGTAGGGATTCTCCATGGTGTCAAAATACTCAGAAAGAACTTGACCTTTATAATAAATTTTAATCCAAAGCAGTGGCACAGCAGATATATTTTTCATTTAGAAGTTATGAGTACTGAGGGGCAAAGCATGTTTCCACTGAAGTCCTGGTCAAAACTGCTGCTGACTACACTGAAAGCATATCTGGACCTTGACCTATCTCTTCCCTTTTCATTTCTTACCAAACTAAATGAAAAGACCTATTAATGACAGACATGAGCTAATCAAAGAAATTTAGATGGTGCACAGTGCAGCTCAAACCACACATACTATAATGGCCTGGATATTGCAGGTGACCCCCAGAGGATCCTGCTGCAATAATTAAGGAACATAGTTAAGACATAGTTAAAGGTGGGTTTGGGGGGCAAACCTTGAATTATTTAACTTTTTAGAGTTTTAGTGACAATGTTAACAAAACGTCAGGTTTATTTTGTGGCTCTCCCCTCACAATGAAAGCTTCTGAGTTTTTATGACACTGAAACAGTCTTCTATACAGAAGCAAGACAAAGACAAAAAGCACTCACTAAAAATTGAAGGAAACTATCCACCAGTTTACTAATCATCAGAAAGATGCACATCTAAAAAACTACTACTTCACTTGCTCAAAATTATCCATACACATACATACATGTGCAAAACATGGAAGTTAAATCCATTTCCTTTTCCCCATGTACACGAAATTAGAAACGACTGTGCTGGAAATGAATGTATGGCTTCTTCCCAGCTTATGAACACAGCATGTTTTTCACATGTGAAAACAAAAGAAGTTTCGGTAAGGGTGAATTTTTCCAAATAAAAAACTAATTTTTCCACACTGGAAAGGAAACATATTTTCAATAAACTTCAAGACTCAGGTATGCAGAAATGGAATACCTGAAGAAATTGAGATTTGATTACACAGATTTCCCTACGCTATTTAATAGCTGGGGTTTTTTTTTGATTGAAGGTGACCATTCAGTGTTATGGTATCATCTAAACTCAAAAATCCAGACTCTGGGCTGCATCTCTGACTCGGAAAAGGAAAAAAAAAACCCTTCCAGAGTGAAAACCATTAAAACTGATCCAACCACTCGTTCTTTGCAAAACATGACTCCGGGGCTCTGATGCCACAAATCCGCAGCACAGCTCGGCCCCGCGCTCCACCACAGCGCTGCCGTCAGTCGGTGTCAGCCCTCCAGTACCGTACCTGGGATTCTGCGGCTCTGAACCATCGGACTCCGGACACGGTTTCTTTACCTGCGAAAGCAAAGCAGCGCTGGTGGATCTCACTTGAAACACAAC
Source organism: Mystacornis crossleyi (assembly GCA_013400655.1). NCBI lineage: Eukaryota > Metazoa > Chordata > Aves > Passeriformes > Timaliidae > Mystacornis > Mystacornis crossleyi. The sequence continues at coordinate 11,253 of VYZQ01026173.1, read as the reverse complement.
TTCCTTGCTCTCCGTTCATGCACTTAGAGCAGAACTCAAAGGGATCCTGCTCTGCTCACCATGATCTCTATAAAATACTTCCCGCACTTTACAGCTGCAGTTTGCAGTACTAAACAGTGTGTTTCATTATTATCCCATGAACAGCTGCCAACTGCACTTCCCCAGGCTCCATTAGTATGTAAAACGTTCAGCTAAAATAGCTTGGGGAGTAGTCTTAACTAGGAACAAAGAAACCAAAGAACCAGGTTCCCCTCTTTGAAACGAGAAAGCCATACTGTTCTCAGCTTGGCCAAGAAATGTTTTCCCAACTGATACTGCTTCTGTTTCCTGCTAAAGCTCACAATAATAAACACCAGGTTCTGGGGCAAAGCGCACCATTAGTTAAATAACTCATATGGTATTTTTCATTTTGTGACTCTGATAACTGTATGTTAACTATGTTTTCCTATAGCATCAATGAACACATACACTGTTTTCACTCATATTTACAATATATAAGTACATAAAAGGAATTTCAGCTTCCAACTTGATCTCCACAATACACTGCTGTAGGCTGATTGGAGGTGATAAAATCCATCACTGTCAAACAAAAATAGAAAACTGTTCTCTTGCAGACTAGGTATCTCCTTGGGATCTTCATGATTTCCAGAAAAAAATTTAATTGTACCTTCTGGTAATCTAAATTACTTGTATTTTCAGCAGAGGAAAAAATATTTTGCTCACTAGCTTGCTAATGCAGAATCCAGGGCTTTGTGGGAGGTTTCAAAGTCCTAGTTTTAAAGCCACCTGGAAATATCACTCACTGGGACTCACTTGGTGTGAGAGCCACAATACAAAAACCATTTCCTTTAATACCAGCAAGTTCAATGACAAGTTTCAAGATACCATGCATCAAGGAACTCTTCTATACTTTTTTGCTACTATAAAAGTATTTCAGAGAAAAAAAAAATTGACTGTGACTCACTTCTATTGAAGTTACTGACAAATGACAAAACACTCACCAGCTCCCACAGATAACAGGATTACGCTAATGCTAAATATTTTCCCTAAATACTTCAGCTGAATGCCATGAAACATCATTCACAGAGATGAGCCACTCATAGAGCATGAGACACAGTCAGAGCTAACACAAACCCAAACTTGACAGCCACTGTTTCATAAACATTCAGGTTCAAACATCACTGCTACAGTTTTATGCTAACCACATTGTTATTAAAGTAGCGAAGACCTGAAATACAATAAAATACTTCAGATATATAAGCACATGACCACCTACAACGAAAAAGGTCTTCAATGTGCATTATGTACAAACATGAGAAATATTTATTCAGATTACTATACTGAGTGTCTCCCTGAGTGTCAGTATCATAGGGAACTGTTCAAAAAATATATTTAAAATAATTTAAAGACACTAAAATTACAACAATTACAACTGACCTCTCCTTGAAGTGTGTACTTTCAGGAGCAAATTGTCTCAACTGAGTTGCAGAGGGTTTGATCAGAAAAATAGTATTTTCATTTTGCATATAAAATATAATTTAAACTTATTGAAAACATAATGTATTTAGAACTATAAAATACAATAACATAATTATAATTAATTAAAAAATAAGTATATGCCTAGTAGCTATTTAAACACAAACCCTAGTACTGCTTCTTTTTCCATGTCCCCTTAGCATACACACACTTCCAGCATATTTTTGCTATCCTCTTGCTCTCAAATTTACTGGCATTTTTATATTCCTTTCCTATTTCTTTGCTGTTCTGTGGTTGCCACCAGTAGCACTGTGTCACATTTGCTCTGGGGCTCAGATCTCACTCCCCAGGTCAGGAAAGTTCAACCACTGACTTTAACCAGTTGCTGAAGAGTCTGACAGTCACCCAGACATCCCAACACCCAGAATTTGCAAAGTGATGGCATGTCCTGTGGTGGGCAACCACCACAGAAGCCCAAAGATAGTTCAAACATACACTTAACATTATCCGAGCACTTTTAACATACAGAATATATTAAGACCCCTGGTTTTCCTGGGCAGGGATGAGATATGCAGTAATTGGGTCCTCACAGATGAGTTGTCCTACCACAGCTCACACTACTACTGCATTTTGCTTTGACCAACATTACAAAGCAATTGAAAGATTACGCTTTATCTGCTTGGTAAACATTAAAAAAAAAAAAACAAAAAAACTCAACTGATAAAGTTTGGTAAAAGTTGAAAGGTCATAGCAGAAAAGCAACTGACCAGTTGTATCAAAATTACTGACCTCCTGTGCAATGCAACAAACTTGGGGAGAAAAAAGTGGCTATTTTTTATTTAAGAATGTTGTAATGAAAGCAAAATACTTCAAAAAGTGAGAATATTTCAGCTTCGCAGCTTGGCAGAGAGGTGATGCAATTCATCTATGATCATTATCTGAAGAAATGTGCAGAGCACAGAGTATAGATTTGGCTTTTCCTCTGAGACGAAATGTAAACTTCATTGTGTATCTTTAGGGTCCCTCTCTGAGAGAAAACAGTTAATAAATAAAAATGTTATTTCTTAAAGGAGGAACAGGCATGGGATTTTCTTTCAAGTGGCCATATGGAATGAACACCATTTCTCTTCAAGGCTACTCAAGTAGCAAAACAAATTGTGTTATTCATAAAATTATGCCACCCTTGAAGGTGAACAGAAAATCACTGTGAAAACTTCTGATCAAAGACTAAATATTATTTCCTTTGTCTTCAGCTGCACTGTTTTACCTCTTAATCTGCCTTGCTGACTGTTTTCAAAATAATTAACTTTCACTAACACCATATTTATTTACGTTCTCATGTGTAAATGCTATAAAAAGAACCTTTTTCTTTACTCCTGCTCTGTTTTCCTTTCCCCCCTCTCTGTTTACACAGGTTTTCTCACCATTTTAGTTAAATGCATGTTGAGAATCATTCATAAGAGTAAGTTTCAGTTTGAATTTTGTCGAACTGCACTGAACTCTCCTACTCTGGTTCCCTGTTACAAAATGTTTGAAAAGTTTCAGCTAAGAATCTTTAAATACAAATATTTGTAGGAACAGACTGTTGCGTTCATGTTTTTAAAGTCATGTCATTATGCTGCTGATCGGCTTCGACGCCTCAAAGTTGGAGGCAAAATCCCAAAACTGAAAGGGTAGGGGAAGAGTTTAAGGTGTACCGATACCCAGGAATTATAATTTCTGTGAAATTCTGCCCACATTTATTTCAATTTGTAAGAGTCTAAAAGCCCTGTTGTCACACTGTTGGTGAACTCCTGTTGCAGTCTGGTTCCTGAATTTCTGAAGACCTTATCTGCATTGAATACTCTCCATCTCAAAGACGCGGTTCTGAACGAGCCTTAGCATTACTTCTGAGTGCCAGGAGAACCCCACGCCACCAGGAAATTTCACAATATCAAAACTGTCTCTCTTTTCTTGGCCAGTTTCATTTCCTACTATGCTGTACCCTGGGTACAGGGTACCCACGCAGTGTCCGGAAAAAAAAAAAAAAAAAAACCCCAGTAGATTCAAATGAAGTGAGGAAAAAAAGAAAACAAAGAACAGGGAGAGGGAACAGAAATCAGGGGACAAAAGAAGAATGAGCTCTCGATGGTGGCAAAACTAGAGCAGAGCAGAAGCCAAGTGAAAATAATGTGACAGATGTAGGGGTGTGGTGTGGACAGTAGAAGAATACTGGGACTGGCTGAAGTGGGACACCGAAGTTTGCTCTCCTCTCTTCTAGATTTGGGACTAACATCACAAACACAAGCCTAAGCGCTCATCAAATACCTGTGAAACTCATTACAAAAGTCATTAGTGACCAGTCTGCCCAGAGCAATGGACTAGTTCTGCTACTGCAGCTGTACTGACAATTAATTAACAATCCAAGCTGGGAAACTACACTTTAAACTTAGAAGATAAGATAATGTATAAATGTTACATTTATGCCAAAAAATGAAGGTCTCATTTGGCTTAAACTGCGGAAAAAATAATGAACGTTTTATACAATTTCTACCTTCACCTCTGACTTGGTTCAGCAGATTTCAAATATGAACACTGTTAAAAGTGCCTGATACTATGAGGGCACTCTGAAAAAGAGATGCATTTATTAGGCACCAAAGAACTGTAATAATTATTTGATATGATTTTTATACAAGAAATATTTACATGATGAAGGATTATTAAGTATGGGCTTTGGATGCTTCATGTTTAACAAAGATAGACTGAGGAACATTAAAAGAAAAATCTAACTATGCATTCAATGAAAAAAAAAATACACCCCCTGGAAAGCCTAGTGTGTCAGGTAATAAGATCTGCACCATAATGCATAAGAGGCTGAATTTCCACAGGCCATATTAATTCTGGCATTTCCTTGCTTCTGATGTTTTTCTTTGCAACATTAACATCTTTTAACATGATTTTATTGGACCCCATTACACTAAATGTTAAACCATGAAATGGTCCTGCTCTATGAGGTGTTCTCACACACACACACACTGGAGGTATTAAACTCGTAATGCAACACAGGTGAGAAATCCCTTCTAACACTTACAGATGAAAAATCTTGCCACATCAGCACTACATTACTCTGGCAATGAATCTGCTGAGTTCCCTCATCTACTGCATCAATTACGGCCTTGAGGATGCCTCCTAAATCAGTAGGTGTGCAACAGGGCTGAGTAGAGCCTGCAATGCTTTGGGCCTGGAGGAAGCAGCTATGCATGGAGGAGCTGTGGAGGCTCTAACATCAAGGAGACAAGAACGAAAAATGAAAAGTACTTGTTGCAGAACTAAGGACATCTAAAAGCACATCTTTGTGCTTGCTCACCCTGTGTGATTGCTCTGGAGTATGGGCAGAGTGAGTGCACTTCTACTGCCTGGATGACTCCCCACAGCAAATTATTCTGGAAAATGTTGACAGACCTCTACTTGCTGCCCAGGGAGGGGACTATGTCTGTAGAAAATCTTCAGGAGAGCATGGCACAGGCAGGGGAACAATTCGATGGAAATACACGAGAAGAATACGGCTCAGGATATTTGTAGCACTGCGCTGAGAATGAATAGTAAAGAAAAGTAGTTCTCAAATGTTTTTAGATGCTGACTTTGACAGTGTTTATATGGAGTTTTATAACCACCTTGACAACAAAAATCTTAACAGAGATTGTCTTTACAATGCCTTTGTATATATCATTTACCAAAGATTTCCTCTGCTGCCATGATATCATTGCTACCACAAAACTAATAACGTCATTTGCTTGAAAAACAAAAACAGGGCAAGGGCTTGGTTACAGATACAGTGCAGGGATTTAGTCAAAAATTGTAGCCATGCAGAAAATACATATGTTTTTGATTTAATTAAAAAAAAAAAAACACACAACTGAACAACAAATATTATTGAGAATGAAGCACTTTTTGATAACTAAATTCAAATAACACTCCAACTNGGCTTTTAATTCTAAGCCCAGGAAAAGGCATCACTATGCATATCCTGCGAAGACAAAATCTCAGTGACACTTGTGCAAAATCAAACAAATACCGAGTAGACCTAGAGGAATATCTGAAAAGAATTCTAAATAATCCCAAATTTTGAACTGATTTTTTCACAGTAATTCACTATTCTGCCACACTTCCATAAATCTCATAAGGGTTTCACTTACTTACACCTAGTCATAATAATAAAATTATATAATTTTAAGTTTGTATTAAAATGCAATATTCAATGAAATTTAAATGTATATGAAAATGTAAGACTACAAAGTTACGCACAATCAAATTGTAGTTACATTTCTGGTGGAATTAAAAATCCAAACACTGATGCTACTGTTGAATGAAAGAGCTTGAAGCAATAGAAAATTGATTTTTTCCCCTATTTTTCACAGTGCAAAGACTGTACATAGCTGCATTTTAACTGAATTGCATCCTGAAGTAGATTTGTCATATTTCAGCAGATCTGAAAACAGAATTTTGATTGCAATGGAAGAATGAGGAAAAATACGTTACATTAATTAATTTAAGGTTCATTATTAAAGGAGTTTTTTGGTAGTTGGTTTGGTTTTTCTTAATGAAAGTCTGTAGGAGCTAGTCCTCTAGGGGAAACTCTCATTCAGCTCATCATCTAAACTAGGTTTATCTATTTGATGGTCTCTTCTATTTTCTTAGTAATGAAATCATCATGCCATCAACTAAAATTGACAGCTCTAATCAAAACAAGATTGAGGTTTGAATATACCAATTTTTTTTTTAACGAAAGTAAAGTGCAAATTATTTAAAAGTTTTGAGTATGAAAGCAGACTGCTGATGCTGACTTTTGCATTTTATGTAGCACAATAGAGGAGACTTCACATTCAAAGACATCAGATATGCTTCCATGCCTCTAAGGGGTGAGAGCAAGGGATGGGAACAAGGAAAGTCACTGCTGCTCCACCATCACTTCTGTTTTCCCTTCCGAAGACAGATCTGTTCTTGATGAAATGTATCACTGCTACCCTCCTGCTTCCCTTGTAACTCTGATCTGCACCACTATGAGATGTACACCTAACTTGCAAGGAAAACTAATCCAGAAAGGATATATTTAGTATTAAATACCTACAGTTCAGGAATCGAAATCGGTCTAGGCTTGTCATGTAAGGCTTCCTTTACATCCAACAGAAAGATACAGATGTATTTCACCTGACCTAGAGTAGTCATCTATTTCAGACAGAGAGGGATTACACCAAATTAATTGTGGCTAGCGGTTTCAACTCTGCACTGACCTGCTGAAACGCAGGTAGTTGGGAAACACTGAGGAAATGAAATGGTGCTCCCACAGAGAGAGGGACACAAGCCAAAGAGAGAGGGACACAACCTGTGTGTCTCATGACATCCTCCATGAAATCCTCTTTGCCAGTAACACCAATTATAACAATGGAGAGAGATGGCTCCCATGGAAGTTTCATGTTTCAGAGCCTCAGCTCCTTTGAACCAGTCACTGACCCTAATAATTTTGAGGAGCTATGACTTACAAAGCATACAATACTCTTAAATGCTTCCACTTTTTAAGACAATCTTCATGACTCTCACAAGGTTTTGGATTTTCTGTACAACCTGCTGCCAAGAACAGTGTGAATGAATGAGGAACCAGTCCACAGATAGCCCAAAAAGCTGCAAAGAGGCACTGAATTTCCTTCAGATCTAATTTTCCCAGGCTGGAATGATGAGCAGTGACACACTAGAGCTCTTGCTGGTGTGCACATTACATACACATTGAAGTTAATGGGAATTTAATCAATCCAGGTAAATGCCTTTTTCATACTTCCAGTGAGACTATAACGATCATTTCTTTCGGGCATACTGCACAGTCTTACCATTGACACAAGTCTTCGTAAAACATAAATCAGAAAGCTTTATCCAGTATAAAACCGTGTTTCTATTGAGAAGTTTTAGAGAGTGAAGGTGTCATTAAGGTGACATGAATTGATAAAATCTGAGAGAACTTTCACTCCTCAATTTTCTTCCTCATATGCTATCACTGGGGACTAAACATTTCTTCCTTGGTAATTTCTTGCTAGTGGAAGGGTTTCCTACGTGTTTGTTTTTGCAACATGACTAATGGGTTCACACAGTTCAGAGCTCTAAGTGTCTTTAAAATCTTTTATACCTGCAAACATTTTTAAAACACATTTTAAATTGCTTTTGGCACAAGCGCACTAAAAATATCAGAGGGTGTAACAGTCAAGTCATAATTTAAGGGACTGGAACCTGTAAAGTACTAACTTCTACATTTTGAGAAGCATTTATGCATGCACTGTGGGAAAAACTGGCATTCCTTTTTTCTTTTTGTTTGTTTGTGTACAATGAAAGAAGGAAATATGCTTTCCCTTAACCGGTGGGTCAGGCAGGGCAAATGCCACACTACAATGGCACTTTTTGTTTCAGCCTGGGTTACCTAATAGCTCAAAGCTCACAGAACGCTTTCTGCCTGCAGCTGGGAGGATGGGCCTGGCTCTCTTTGAAAAAAAAGGAAAGGAAAGGAAAGGNGAGGGAGAGAAGGCATTAGCTCCCCATTAAGAAGTTCCAAATGTTTGGAAACTCCACCAACCTGGAGCTCATTTATCAACAAATTCAGATTCAGGAAAAAATACTAAAGCATTAACGCTGGTTTTCTCTCATTCTCTTTTCTTTTTCTTTCTCTCAGATTATTTTCCTAGCTCTCTCCCCCTGCCCTCCCATTGTCTCTTAAAAATGCCCACACCAAACTAAACACAAACCTTTGGCCTTTTTTTGCCTTTTCAAGTCAGCACTATGTCTCAGTGAAGCTGAATCTGCAAATATACCCTTGGTGTCTTCCTGGTATCTCCAAACTGGAAATCAGCTAGAAGATACCATTCTTAATCTAGACATGAAAAAATGCTTACTGATTTTACTCCTGTTATGTTCCCATGTTCTCCTCCAGTTTTGTTGCAATCACACCACTTTTGTTAGTTTGAAGTGTTTGCTTTTTAAATATCAGCATTCCCAGATAACACTGATCTCTTTTCAGGAAAAAAAAAAAAAAAAAAAAAAAAAACCCCAACACNAAAAAAAAAAAAAACAACACACCTGAAATGCAGGAAAACAGCTATGCTGTGCAATGCTTTCTAGATTTCATCTTGTGATTCCTCTGTTCCACAGGAATATTGTAAGCAAACTAGCTGTATCAAAACTGCTTTGGAGATTTCATTTAATATTCAAAGGAATACAAAGTCATCTCCTGTTATATGGATAAAATTCAGAGCCTCCTCAGAAAACCTGAACTTATTTTCTTTCCTCCTGCTTCTCCAAACCAACTAGGGCCAACAACTGCAAAGAAAAAAAGAGTGAACTTTGAAGCTGAAATTTAAAGCAATGAAAGTCAGGAAGTTCAAAAGTTAATGTTCCTATAGCTGTGTTAACTTGGCCATGTTGCAAATAGATCATGCAAATACTCCAAGCTATTTTGTTAAAGGCCTATAGTACTGTGCCATAAAGCATAATAAAACATGCTGTTTTCTTTTCATGTGGAAACCAACTTGTATGAAGAACAGTACAGTGTATTTCTACTGCGAATGCTGACTTCTCCACCACAAGTCAAGTATCCCTGCCTCAAGGCACTTCTCTGTTCTGACAGTGTTGGTGTTGCACTGGAATCCAGCTTTCCCTTAGTTCACCCAAGAGCTTACATACTGACCCCCACAGGAACAAAGGACAACTTCTCTCCTGACTCATTTGCCTCATCAGAAAATAATGTGTCTTTCCCCTTGAGATCAAAGAACACTTGTCACAACTTTTCCATCCCTAGCTTAGATGAAATTTAAACAAATGGCCTTGTCGATCATCTCCTCCTTTCTGTTCTTCACTATCCTGGTTTTTACCAAGGAGCATATTGATACCCCAGTGCAGTAAACAACACGATCTCACATCTATCAAATGTTCATCCCCACCACAGATTATGAAATACATATGTGTAAAATACTCTGATTTAGCAAAAAATTTATTTTACTCTCCTTGTACTTTTCTGTTTGTCTTCTCTGTTTTTAATACACATATTGCCATGTGCTAAAGTTAAAAGAGATCAGCCCCCAGAAAATGTGCCTTATTGGTCAAAAATGTTATGTTTCTTAGCTCCACTGAGAGCTCACCCACCAATGCTGGGTCAGCGTTAAGTAAGCAATGTCTGAAAAATCATCAGTTTCACCATCCTCTCTGTCTTGGAGAAGCATACTCCTCAGCTGCATTCTTCATCCCAGAGCTAAAGGGACTTTAAAGACAAGGACTGTGGTTTTGAACGATATTCGAAAAGCTCAGGAAAAGAAAAACATGTTTTTCTCTAATACGTTCACAGTACCCTTATTTGATGTGACCTTTGTACTAATTACTTTTCAAGCACTGAAGTCTTCATAGAAGTACAACCTGTTTAAGAATGAATGAGTACCTGACTCAGATCACAGTCTGACAGAATGGGATGGAATAGTTTGGGCACACTGAAAGCACTGTATATGGATTCAGCTACATGACCACTTGATTTACTGGCAATCCAAAGAAAGTTCTGAGGCTGAGGTTTGAATTATTCCAGACAACATGGTAAGCTCTTCCTACAAGATTTTCCAAGTTTAGCCGCTTGTTCACTGGTGCCACTTTTGCTGAGATACTTTCTGGCCAACTTTTCTTCACTATTGGTCTTACCCAAGCTGTAAGAGCCAGACATAATGTTAGGAGACCAGTTACTACCTGCAGTGTCTGCCAGCATAATCCATGCTGTGTGACCTCTCCATCACACATATGTCATAAAGAATCAGAGGTAACATTGTACATGTCCTTCAGAAAAGGAGAACTACTGCAGCTTTTCAGAACACTTCTTAGTGTGCAGCTAGTAGAAGGACTCAAGTCACTTCTGTGTTCTTTGGATCCGTCTTCATCTCTCAGGAGAGACAGCCATATTCAATTGACTGTGTTGTAAGTGCCACAGAGTACCAGAAAGATGAGACAATATAACTGAGCATTATTCACAGAAAATTAAGAACATCTGATTTCTTTTTTATCTAAATGATAATTTTTATGAGAAAAACATACCTGTAATTCACTGCGCTCCTTCACAACCCTGAAAGGCAGGAGTACGTTTATGCTGAATACACGTATGGAGACCTGGGAATGCAAACAGCCCCTTTGTGACCAACTGCAAGGACTGCAAAGTGAGACCCAGTTCTGCCAAGTTCTGCATGGGCTTCTGCAAGAGTAACAGCAACAGCTGCCTGAGGTGATGCTGTATTCACTCCTCCAGCAAAAGCCATTCCCTGAGCAGAGTGGTTGTCAAGCTTGGGACAAGCCCACAAAGATTTAAGCTTAGGCCTAAATCGGATCGTGGTGGTTTAGCCTGTTATTGTCCATGAAACAATTCAGAATAATGAAGGTAAGTCTGAATATGCCTTTGTAGGACAGGAGGCTCAATTAATGTCAGGAAGCAACAGGTGGACAGAGCAATAAGACAGGTTGGAGGGAGGATGAACAAGGTAATATGAGCAGGTAGTGTGAACATGATTTTAGCCCAGCACCTGCCTACCTATTAACAGCTGGCAGAGTCCTGTAGGCATTGTGCAAGATGGGAATTATGTTTAAACAGTACTAAAATAAAATAAAATTAAAAAAACCAGCCACAAAGCCCCAACAATAAAAACTGTTCTGCTATTCTGTGGTAGTTTTTCTCCTGGTAGTAGATCAAAGGTATTCAGCTATAAATATCTGACTTTTCCACAGATAATATCTATG
>VYZQ01026172.1:0-23465 GCA_013400655.1 Mystacornis crossleyi | reverse complement strand
AGGGAAGAAAGGAAGGAGGGATTTTTTCCTGCTTGGAAAAAATACAACTTTTCTATCTGTTCTTTTGTCCAACAAGGACAGTATGTTTAACTACTGTTATTACTAGGCTTGACTGTCAAATAGTAAATGGGATGACTGTGTGAAGAGGCTGGCCTAGAGATCATCTCAGTTTTGCCCTAATCTTTGGTTATGGGGGACAATATTAAAATGAAACACTACATGGATAAGAAAAGGTATAAGAAGGAGTAATTGCAACCAAATTGGAAGAAAACTTGGAAGATTTTGATGTGAGAAAGCTGAAATTAGTGGGAATTATTAGAGGACCTTTTCATGTACACCCTTTGTAGGAGAATAAAACATTCTGAAGGGTATCATGCTGTTCCCAAATTACAAACTCACTTCATGTAGGACAGCAATGCCTTACGGGGTGCAATAGGGGGGTAGGTATTAGTTGAATCCTTGAAGATTTGGATTTGTAAGAACTACAAGGACCAGTCCTAGTCCATCGTGTTTAACTTTTTGAAATTGGAACCCATTACTTTACGAGCATAAAATCCAGGAGTGTGCTGCTGATGGTGGCTGTTTGCAGCAGACAATGTCAGAAGACAACAGTTTGCAGAAGACAACATCAATAGAGAGTTGAGGGTTGGGATATTACATGGAAGATCTGGATCAGCTAAATGATGGGAATGATAGAAACAGGACATTATTAAATGGTACAGTCTATAGAGGGATGTGCCCTTGGGGACTAGTAAGAAATTCTGATGTAATGTGGGAACCTACCATGTGGAAATAGCTGAGGAGAAGTACTTCAGGCTTACATTAGCTAATGAAAGTGTGGAATTAAAAAGTATAAATGGTATTGTAAAATGTAACAAAGATACTCAAGTGAGATAGGGTAGGGCAAGATCAAGTGAAAACACTGGGGCATAAATAGTTCCATTCTTCTGAAAGAAGTAGTGGAGAAGAGGAACTGAAAATGGGAATTTGGCAGAGATAAAGGAACAAAGCAGCCTGTTCTACGTGAGGTGGCTTGAATAACTCAAGTTTTCTAGATCCAGCAGAGGGGAATAAGGATATGATAGTGTCTATAGATAGACTGAAGACAGCAACCAAGGAGTTTAGGAGCTCTGTACATTACAGAACAATGCTAGAAGAAGAGCATATGCAAGTATGCAAGGCCATGAAGCTTAGATGGGAAATAAGACTGTTTCTGGCTATTTACCATGGGGGGTTGGTACAACCATCGTCCAAGTAAAAGCAGCAAGAAAATACCTACCTGCAGTGTATCAGTGCACTTTGAAAGGGCTGTAAGATGTGTCTGGCACTGCAGGGGCTGGAGTTGGGAGCTCTCAATGTCACATTCAGTTCTTCATGAGGCTGCAGACATAAGAGTTTGTAAGAAGCATAGGGTAGCCTGCATGAAGGTGCTCAAACTATTTCACGATTACTTAAAGACTTGGTGGAAGTTGCATTTTTGTTCAAGAACTGCAGTGAATGTAATAAAAATCAGCACAGTTTGGACATAACTAAACTGGCTGTGTTTCTTTGCTGAAAGAAAATAACCTGAAGTTATTTCTTTGCATGAACCATTAAATGTTATGTTTTAATCTGATGTAGAATATTTGTTTTGGATACTTAAAAGAATGTCATAGCATGGGTATACTTAGGATAAGGAAATCTTTCTTTTGTCCAAGGGAATTTAAAGCAGAATTCTACTTCTTAGAAAGCTGCCCAAGGACTCGGTATCCATGAAGCAGGAGAAAGGGGAAATTCTTCATCAGTTGAAGCTGCTGACTTGCACAAAGGCACCAAGTTTGTTGGGTCAGCGAGGGGGAGCATGAGAATCCCGGCTTCCTACCCTGGGAACCAGCCTGCTCCCTTGGGAGGTGTGTCCCCATCCCTCGCAGCTGTGACAAAAGCAAAGTGGTCACAGGAAGGACAGAGCATAGCCTGCCGCAACAGAGCCTCTGTTAAGGGGTCTCTGCTACCTAAGTAAATGCTCTGATCATTGAGCTGTTGGATAATTGGGGACTTTCCTCCAACACAGTTTATCCCCTTCTTTGTTTTTTTTCCAGCCAAAACTATTCAGCAAATTTGAAGCAAATAGTTTAGACATGACTGAAACCACATTTTCCGGGGAATTAACTATTAAAATAAATAAATAAATCAATCATCCAATTCTACCTCTTTTAAAATCCATGATGCTTCTTTTCCACATAAATTAAAAGGTTTTTTTTAAATTAATAAATGTATTTAAATATAACAGTTCAACTCATCTACCCAGCCAGGGTAGTAAATAAGGGCTCCTTCCTTATGCTGTTCTGGAGTGCACAAGGTAGCACTTACAACTAATGCTTATTTCTTCAGTTTACCCATATTTTCCTTTTTTTGCAGCTCCTTTCATCCTATCAGTTCCAACAGTTGATCCTTGTAGGAGAGGGAACTCTTCTCTATTACATTTTCATGCTTTTCTAGTCAACTAATTTAAACAAACAAACAAAAACCAAAAACAAACAAACAAAAAAGCTTTTTGCACTGAGCCTAGTGCTAACTTGTTGATAGTTTAAATAGATTACACCATTCCAATAGATAGAAGCTAAACTATTGGAAACGAATAAAGAAAAAATAGGATATAACTAGATGTAGTCATTAATAGTGTTGTTAACAGTGTTAAAATTATTCAACCAGAACAAGGTGGGGTTGGATCTACATTGTCATCAAGGTCCTTTCTAACCTAGATGATTTTGTGAATCCATGACCGTGTGATTTTTGATCAGCTGTCTTGGACCGTGTAGCACTCCAGCATTCCATCTCATCTTTCCAACCGGTAGTGTCCAAATACTCTCCCTAGGCCACGGCGAGCAGCTCTCTGATACATTCGTTGCAGCATTTCTAAGGACTGTTCGATGCCGTGGGTGATTTGCAGCTGGTCGGGAATGTGAAGCGGTGAAGAAGCCGGGGAAGGATGGTTGTAGACATCCCTCTAGTGGCCCCGCAGCCTCCGGGAAGCCGGGAGCAGCTCTGGTATCCCCGGGCTCAGCAGGGGCAGATGTGCTCCTCTGTGGAGCTGGGTCCTCTGCGGGGCTGGGGAACTGTCTGACATACACAGACGAGAAATGACAGATCATTTCTTCCCTTTTCCGTTTCCCTAAAGTTTCCCTGGAAACTCCACACCAGTTCAGGGTATTTAGAGTGTTTGTTTCACACAAGCCTCAATACTGGAAGGATGAACCCATTTCACTGGCCACTGTAAAAAACAGATATACTGGGAGGTGATATAAGGAAGGGGTTAATCCTGTCTCTAAGCTTTTTTTAAATGTCAGTTTATTTAACCTAGAGAGAGAACAATTTTGTCATAATTGAAAAAAAGGCGTTATACTTGAAGATTAATCAAACGTTTCAGATTTTTTTGTCTCTTTAATACAAGACTGATAGAATACCAAAGGAAAAAAAAAAACAAACAAAAAACCAAACTACATGTAAAATAAACACAAGGAACACTTATTTGTACATCTGTACACTTAGGCTTCTCAACTGAAATTGTCAATAAGATGCTGATTATGTTTATGTGTTTGGAACACTGAATTTATTTTGCTTTTTAATTTGTTAAAGGACATGCAGTAAAAATGAGCACCCTGGAACAGCATTTTAAAAGATGGTGGAGAGGTCTCCAGTGTTGTCTTCAGAAAGGATGCTGTCCCAGGGCACCCTCTGTGATTACTTTATGGAGCACAGGAAGTCTGGGGATTGCCCTTGTTGGTGTTGGACGAGCATCCTATGGAGGGTCCTGGGGAAGCTGGTATACTCTTAGGAGTCACTGCAGAGCAGAACTGACCAGAGTTTGCAAAGGAGATCAAGACTGTCCCCCCTTTTTGCAAATGGGCACAGCACAGAGGAATGATTTGTTCCAGAGGGAGCAAGCTGCCTGATAGCAGCAGGATGTGGTGTTGAAAGGAGATATGGGTTTATACGTAAGTAAAACTGTCCTTAAAGGACAGCCCACACTGAGATTTTCTCTGTGTGGAAACTACATATCTCATCCTTCTGATAATGGTAGATCTGTATCTCAGTAATTCACCTATACTACCAGTATTACCACTGTGAATCCATTATTACTTTTAAACTAAGAATTACCTATACAAAAATATCAAAATGCAAAAATTAAGTTGAGTAAATTATACTTAGAGCTGAACTCAGGCCTGTTTCAAAGCCACGATTTCCTACCCATAAAGCACATGGCTGAATGACTATTTCTAGTTGAACCTCGATTTTGTTAAACTGATTGGAAGCAATCAAGTGAACGCACACCATCCTGATCCAGTTTTGATTTCAAAAGTGGTAAAAAGCTTTTTAAGTTGTGTTAGGGAGATTTTTTCCCCCTGCAGTTCTGTATGATTTCCCCTCCAAATCACAATGGCTGTTTTGCAGACTTCCCTCTGTATGCCCCCAAAATAGCTCCATGTGTCAATTTAAGAGATGGACAATTGGCATGAAGTCAGCAGAGAGAGCATAAATGCCTGAGAAGTTTTTAGGCGACATCTATGTAAACAATTACTGTTGTCTTGTTTTCATTTCCAGGCAACTGATCCTCACAGACACATACATAGAATACAGACAATATCTGGACAACCTTCCAACCCTTTCTTTCCAAGCAGTTTATACTTTCTCCATGTATAAAGGAACAGCATTTTACAGATGGGGAATAAAGTATATCTTGATAGGAAGATACTTGTTTTAAAGAGTCTAATCATCATCTAATGTCACAAATTTAATACCTTTTTGTAAAGAACGAAGATTCCTGAGCTTCAATCTGCAGTAAGTTTTTAATACAGTCGAGAGTATTTCAGACTCGGAGAAACATATAATTAATCAATAAATACACACTAATCCACAGTTGCTTTTTGTGCTTCTCAGTGGCCCAGGGTTGTCAATGTTTCTGATACTTTGCAAAGAAATCAAAACTACTAATCTCTGCATGGAGACTGACAATCAATGTGTCAACTTTGGCAATTTGAAAGACTGGCATTTTTTTTAATCCCTTTCTTCAGTTCTTTAAGATAAATCTGCAATTAAGTCTTTTTTTTTAATCTCATAAGAAAGGCAATGCTAACATTTTCACAGTATTTAGCTTTTACTTTGCTTTATTTTAACCTCTAATCACAGGAAGAATTAATCCTATATCTCTGTATTTCCCTCATGATTATTCTTCCAGGACAGAATAATTTTGCATAATTTCAAATGTGTTTGTTTTCTCTTCAGCTGAATAAATACAGAAATCATCACTTCCAATAGCTTCTTGTCAGCCTGAAGACTCACACACATCACTGGGCAGTTGAGGTTGAAGCTGTTTCGAAGACCAGGGAGATTTTTTCGTGAGGAATTGTTTCTTACACAAAGTATTACTGGCACTGATGATGACAACATTGCTTGGTAAAAAGGTTCTTTGACGATCTGTGGGGAGTAGCAGTATCAGGTAAATCACGGTTCTCAGCTCATGACTGAATTCTGTGCAACTTGCTTTAGTGTATGGGATGGAGGCAGTGTGTGGATATTTTCCTGTTTTTGTAGGTGTTTTAGGGATTGTGAAAAGATCACAACTAACTTCTGGGAAGCTTGGTTTGATCCTTGAGTGCCCAGCTAGCAGTAGAGTGTCTGGTGTCACTCACAGCACTCAAGCAGCTGCAGTATGGTCAGGAAGAAATGGTCTGAAAGTTCATGATTCTCATCCTGGGAAAATGGGAGTGACTTCATTCATTTGTTGGTTCATTCATTTGTTCTACATTCAGTTTATTTTCTGGACACTGTTGTCCAAGACATGGACATGTTGTGCCATGACACACAGAACAAGAGCAAAGGCAGAGTACAGCTTAGCAGATGAGAGTGGCAGAAGAGAGTCCCATCACATCTCATCTAAGGATAGATCTTACCAATAACAACATGAGAGATACCGACCATGTGTCCTTTCCAAAGTGGCGTTAATGCCTTCCCTTATTCCAGATGCCACACTAAAATTTTACCACTTGCAGTATTTAGTAGAATCCCCTTTAAAACTTTATTATCCAAATAAATTCTGAAATGTTTTTACTGCACTTTGAACTTTTTTTTCTGACAGGTAACTTATATTTTCAGATTTGAAATTGAACTCTTTTAATGTTGAGGTCACAGTTTGTGCACACAAATGTTATCCTAGATGTAGAAGCCAGCAAACCTCTTAAAAATTAGTGTCTTGTAATTAAAATATATATAAGAACAGCCTTTCTCTTTCTGAGCTTTATGAAACCTAATATCTGATCTGACACCTTCCTAATTTGCAAGAATTTAATCAGTTCTTGTTTCATTTTTCATAAGTGCCTAGGCTACATGTTAGAGAAGCAATAACTACGGCTGTAACCTGTTTGGGATATTTTATGGTTATGGATGGAGGGGGGGGAACAATTGCTTAGAAAATGACAGCTGCAACATCACAATTGCTTATCTGTCTGAAAAAGAATATTGCATAGTCTAAAGGCAGTTGTGTGCAGGATTTGCATCAGGATCTACAAGAGACTGTAAACAACTGTTTAGCTGAATAGCTAAATAGCTAACTGTTTAACTGAATAGCTTCTTGCAAGTTTTATATTCATGAAGTTTTCTCTTGAAGTGCCAAGCCTTCTTTTCAAAGGATGCTCTGAAATATGTCATGAATGAGTGTTTTAAGGTTGCTTAAAGAATCATTGGCAAAGTGATTCAGCAAAAACAGGTTTAATATAAAAACAACAGCACAACAAAGTTTGCTGACAAGGTTCACTCTACTACTTACTAGATAGTTAAAACAGACGGAGGAAAAGCAAACAAAAATCCAAAATCAATCCAAACAAAAATAAACCCCAAAGTATCTACATGCAGTCTGGGGGGAGAAGGAGGAAGAGAAAAGGATAGGAAAACATAAGGATAAAAAGGAATACAGAAGACCCTCCTTGTGGGCCACAAGGTTCATAGTGGACCCTTGAGCTAAACTGAGCCAGGACTTCAGCAAGAGTTTATCCCTAAAGGCCTAATAGTAGTTAATCTTAACAAAACCTAACAGCACTTAATCTTAACAACACTTAACAGTACTTAACAGATAACTGAAGCTAAACAATTTAGCAGTAGATTCATATAGAATTTAATATATCACAACTTACTTACAGGCCTGACTTACTACAAATTGAAAGTACTTACGAATCTAGGAGAACATTCCTAGTACATTTGCTATGTCATAGTCACACTCACATGTGTTATGACCCACTGCAGAAGGTGAGGGCAACCCAGGTTCTTGCTAATAGATCCCTTGGGATGGATTAGAGTGAAATGACACTGAATGATCAGTGTTTGTAAATATACACAGGTAGGGTTTATTACAGAACAATTTGGTTCCACAGGAAAACAGGTGTGTAGCTATTTTGGTTGTTATTATCTCTAGTAATATAACAACATGAAAGCATTGCAATATGATAGCTCAACCACCTCACCCAAGGACACGTGCAGGGGAGAAGAAAGGAGAGAGAGAGGACAA
Source organism: Mystacornis crossleyi (assembly GCA_013400655.1). Classification (NCBI taxonomy): domain Eukaryota; kingdom Metazoa; phylum Chordata; class Aves; order Passeriformes; family Timaliidae; genus Mystacornis; species Mystacornis crossleyi. Next base: position 15,928 of record VYZQ01026172.1, on the reverse strand, counting down.
GAGTGTGAAGATCTCACCACCCATAGGCCTCATGATGAGACTTGGTTGTTCCACAGTCTTGGTTGAAGTGGTGATTGCAGGTTGGATGCTTTGGGTGGTGAGGGAAGTCCTGAAGAAGTGGTGGGGAAAAACCCCCAGGATAATCTGCAGAACACAGTGTCTTTTGGGTTTATATTCACTCAGGTTCAGGTGGGAATGGCCAGGTACCTCCCCCAGGGCGGGGAGCTTCACACTGGACGGTGTAATATTGTGAATCATGGGATCATATCCTTGTCATCATCTAAGACAACACTGCTGCCCATCACACTAGCAGTTGAGTCAGTTATGGCCCATCAGCAGAGATGAACACCCTCAGGCCACACATGAATGTCCCGGTACTTTCCTGGGGGAAGGAGGAGACAGCCCCACTGAGTGAGCTCTACAACCCCATGGTTTGTGCAAGGGAGAACACCTTAGCATGGCAGGAGGCACCATCCCATCTCTACAGGACCTGCCTCCTGTCTCACTCATAGCACACCATTCACCCTGTCTTATCAGAGCAGAGGTTAACCACTGCACATCCAAAACCTCACCTCCTCCACCTCCAAACCAGGCTTCAACAAAGCACCCTGGTGTCTCCACGAATCTTGAGTCATTATCCCTTAAAAGTTCAGTCTCTCACAGCATGCACACAAACATGAAGAGTCTGTAGTAGGTATATGCCTCCTCCTCGAGTTCAGGGAAGTGCTCACGTCAGATGCCTTTGCACCTTCTCGATGGTTGAGCCTTGAGGAACTGGTTTATCAGTCCAGCATCTGTCATTGTTTGGTGATCCTCCAAGTACAGCAAAGTTGAGAGTTCACTGGCCCTGAGAGGGAGATGTTGGTCACAGAACACTGTGCTCCAGGAGAGCTCCAAGGGTCTCACTTTGGTCTCTGTTTATACGGTTGCAAGAGAGTTAGCTTTAGTCATAGTAATTTTGCATGCTGGCAGCAATTCAGGTCAGTAACCTTCTTTAAAAGTTTGATAACAAAAAAATTATTCCACTTAGGTTGTTACTCAGGCAACAAAAATAAGTTTCCAAGGCTGTTCATTAAAACACAGGAGCTTGTTAGACAGCTCAAGGTCCTGAAGAGTGTTTCTGATAAGCTCAAGGGGAGCTCAGCCACCCGCTGTTGGTCAGGGCTGAAGACTAATCAGCATTTGAGATCACAGTGTGGCCAGGGTGAGGGTAATGCATCACCACAGTGTGGCCTAAGTCAATAAGAGAACGAGTTGTGATGTGCTGAGCTTTGATCTTCAAATTTGCTGTTACACCTTCTAGGTTTGTCTCCTATAACCCCATCCAGAGGCAACTGCAAACTCCACCTCATTCATGGATCACATGAAGCTTCCATTAGCCCACATCCACATGGTGCCCCATGCCCTCAAATCGCCCACTGTCCACCTGCCGGGGGGTGGCAAGGAGGGAAGGAAGCACGGATACCTTACATGGACAGAACCAGGCTGCCTCTTCTCTGCAAACATCATGAAGATCTCCTTCGGAACATATATCATGCGTTCTGACAAACGAGTATCCCAATCCTTCAGTAAACATCTATGTGAGAAGCCTCGTGTAGATTTATATAACCTATACAACCAAGTGTAGTTTACGTGATTTTAACCTCAACACACTTCTCACAAGTTACCCTGGCAGATCAGAAGTGGACCCAAAAATAGCAAACGCGTGTTCTAGATAAACCCTTCCGCAGTTACTGAGGTCCCAGCAGGGTGCCAGGGCCAGCCCATGCAGCAGGATCACAGAACACAAGGGTTTAGAGCTTGCAGCCAGCCCCAGCACTTGGGAGTAGCCCATGGCCTGGCCAGCAGGCAAACTTTGCCACTGACAAGGATGAGCTAAAGTGACTTTTGCAATCAGTGTTTAATTATGCTTATAAACAAGGCTCTTCGTTTTGTAAACACACACCAAAGAGATTATCCAAAAAGAAGAAATCTGCTGGCTTTTAAGTGCTTTCCAACAGACAATAATTGGCAGGAATCTTCTCTCTTCTTTAAAAATCACATTATTTAAAACTGCAGTTCACATTTGAAAACTCTGACAAGTGATTTCCCACACCAAATAAGGGCTGAACAGGCAACCTGCAGCACTTGTTCCAGCTACGGAGTCAGCAAAACCAGGCATTTCATAATTATGGATCCTGGCTGTTGCTATTGCTGATTAATGCATTTAATTGCTTAGCCATTCTTATTGAAGGGAAGACAAAAAGAATATTAGAGCCTTTTAATTTATTAGAGTTCTCAAATAGCCAAGAGAGCTTCTTACACATACAAATATACTGAAAATGGACAGATACGGACTCAACAAAAATAACAATCTCTCAGAAAAAAATCAAGCATTATTATACAAATTCAGAGTAAGGTCCAGTCACATTTACAAGTGAGCTTGTAACTTGTGTGTAAGTTCAGCATCACTCAGGAATTTTTCAAGTCCAAGTTGAATCTTTTCAGCTAGTTAGTGCACTGAGCTTCTATAGTACATTGTTTTCCATCATCACCAATGGGTAACACTGTACATAACCAAGTAGTAACAACAGTGGTTCAATCTTCAAAAGTCCATTTGTTCCACTGAAGGTGCGCACTATTAAAACAAGGTGTATTTAATAATTGTCATATTACAGCCTCTCCCATTTCACTGTGACAATTCTGTGGTTAAAAAATTAATTATACCACTAGAAAACCTGTACAAATCAGAAAAATCCTAATGTTTCATTTAAATGAACTATTCTGCTGTTGAAGACAGACTTCCTTAGCATTTTTAAGATGCTTATTTTGTAAAAATATACTTCCTTACTCTACAGATAAGGTAAGTAATGGGTAGGAAAAAGAGGGTAGATTTAGACTAAATGTTAGGAAGAAATTCTTTACTATGAGGATGGTGAGGCACTGGAACGGGTTGCCAAGAGAAGCTGTGGATGAATTATCATCTCTGGAAGTCTTCAAGGCCAGGTTGGATTGGGCTTTAAGCAACCAGGATGAGGGGAAATGACCCCAAGCTGCACCAGGGGAGGTTCAGGTTGGACATCAGGAAGAATCTATTCACTGAAAGACTTGAGAAGCACTGGAACAGGCTGCCCAGGGAGGTGGTGGAGTCACCATCCCTCGAGGAGTTCAAGGAATGACTGGATCTGATGCTCAGTGCTATGATCTAGTTGATGTTGCGGTGTTTTGTCAAAGGTTTGAGTCAATGGTGTTGAAGGTCTTTCCAGCTTAAATGATTCTGTGATGTAGGGGAAGGTGTCCCTGCAGGACTGGCACTGTAATGATCTTTAAGGACCCTTCCAACCCAAATCATTCAAGGATTTTATGATCACGTAACAAAAACCCACCCCAACATACAGCATTCAGAATTAGTTGTTAGTGTTGTACATTTTTACACATTTTATGGCAACATTGTCCTGACTTGCTGCATGAGTGTAGGGGGAATTGATGCTTCTCTTAGGCACAGACCTCCCCACCCACCAAAACAGAAACATCAAATAAGAGTTTGGCATCTGAAAAGAAACCAGTCACTGAAGGAAAAGGACAATCTTCTTGTGCAAAAAAATGCTTTCTTAGTTTTAACCCTCACTCTCAGCTTCACTGGGGGAGCACCTTCCTCATTTTTACCATGTTCTATGTATTAACTGTGCTGTCACTTTGCTTTTATTTATTATTATAGCAGCTCAGCCTGTAGTTTGAATTTCATAGCGACAGAAAAATAGTATCCTATACTGAAGTCCTGTATTCTGGAGCTGGAAGTTGATAGGACATACATAAAAAGTCAACATTACTTTCTGACACAAGCTTGCACTTGGTGTTTTCCGCTGACTTGCATAGTATACTACAATGCATTTTGCAGAATTAATTCCGAACCTTGTGGGAAACCGAATTAACTCTCAACCTGTATTTAGGTGTTGTATTTGAATGGTGATAGCGTGCCCCAGCCAAACTGTGGGAGCGCAGGAATGGGCTGCAGGCAGTCTTGACCTTGATGAGTTACAGCTGTGTTGAACCAGGTCTGCTAAGGACCAGAGACCAGCTGACCCTCGGGGAGGTAACTCATAAGGGAGAGGAGGGGACCCCAGACGAGGACTGCTGCAGAGAAAGCATGCAAGTAGCACGGAATACACTAGAGCAGCGCTACCCAGAAAACAAGCAGGACTGAAGCAGCTTTAGGTGATAGCAGCCTCCTTTGTAGCCCTGGACTGAGAGTCGGGCTTTTTGTTTACCGACATTTAGGTATATTTAAGCTAATCAGTGTCACCAGCCCCACCTTATTTGTATTGTAGAACACAGAGCATTTAATTTCACTGCATGTGTCTAAAATAGCTGTAGAGTTGCTGGCTAACTGGTTCAGGGGATTATTAGCTTTGTTGTTCTCACTTTTGAGTAGATACATAGTTGTCGATACTGTGTGACCAGGAAAACAAAGTCCTGGACTTCCCATTTAAAACCAAACCTGCCACCCCACCCCTAGAGAAACATCTGGTGCATATTTCTGATACAGGGATGACGTAAAACAAGGCATGGCATTTGTACAGTGACAGTTCACTCCCTTAGAAAATCCAGTATCCAAATTCCACAGCTTTGTTTTATGCATATGAACCATGGATGAATACAGACACATTCTTTAAGTATTTTACATATTTTTGCAAGCTGAGCCACAAAGACATGATATTTGGCTAAAGCTCTACTGTATGCAAACTCTAGAAACTGGAAGGGACCAATTTAAGTTAGTTATTGATCATTTTTCTGAAAACTGTTACAGTACTGCGGCATCACAAGATCCAGATCATCTGACAGCACCATGTAAAACAGATTTTAAATGTTCACATAGCATAAAATATTTGTAGTTACCCAGTGAATTGCAGCAAAGGCAACCCAACATGTTTTATTAGACTATTTCATATTTTTGTATTTTATTTCTTTGCTGTACAAAGGCAGAAATGCAAACCATCTCAATAAATCTACATCAGTAACTACCTAGAAATGATACAAGTATGTACACAAAGCCCAACTATTTCACTTCAGTGTTGATACCACAGTTCATGTAGAGCTGGACGCAAACAGTCCCACATAGTGTAAGGCATAACTCTCAGGATATTTACATCTTGTTCTTTGTAGCAAAGGCTTGCAATACACCAGTTCTTTGTTACACTCGTATTTGACAATCCTGCTTAGTAGTGCAGCCTCAGAACTGAAAAGTGCATTTCTTCATTTTATACATTCTCACATAGATTGTAGACTGTTCCAGAAATAGTTTTCCAACCTTCCTTCTTGGAAGTAATTTATTATCTATGTTTTCTGTCAATTAAAATTATAAGGTAAAAATACCGTTTTCCCAAAGTTCTGTAGGTCACATGCAATTAAGAAAACAAAGATTCTAAAAGCAACTCCAGAAACTGTTGTCTTTTGACCTGGGAAGATAAGCAATCCTGTGAAAGCACTCAACCAATCCACTGCTGTTTTTTTAAAACACTTTGGAACATTTCAGGTTATGAAGTTTGCAGATCCAAGCAGCTTTGGAAAAGCCCTGTAACACAGATATTTACACTTTGTATTAAATTTTTGTGTTGTAATTAATCTGGCATCTCAAGTGGTTTTTTCTCTTCCATCCAAGATCTCACTTTGAAAGGAAAGTAAAAAAGAAATATGATTACTGTCATTGTAGAAAATACAATTCTCAGTTGTTTCACAAGTAAAATAAAGTAAAAAAGTGCCTAGGATGAAAAACTCTTCCCTTCAACTATAAAGCAGCACTGCTAAAAATAAATTCTCCTTTGTGTTCTGAGCTACTGCAATTCCTGCCACATTTATTTTAAGTCACAACATCCTGTAGCACTAGGAATCTTCAGTGTCTCTATTTCACCCAATCTTGTTTTAGATTAAAATACTACATCCCCTCTTCTGTCTGCCCTCCCTTAGGGCAGGAATGAGCAGCAGCACAATCTCCTTCAAAACAGCATCGTAACTCTCATGGCACCAATCTCAGCCGAGCTGGGCTCTGTAGTGCAGCGGCTGAGAACTGACACAGTGCTCCACCCACAGAGCGCAGCTCCGACGGGAAACCAGCGAAGAGCGAAGGAAGGGAAAGGTCAGGGAACGTGAGTGTCTCGCTGTCTGTGCATGCGCCTGACTCTCTGACCTCCTGCTGCTGTGAGGTAACACAACAGCAGAGGCTTCTCTTCCAGGCGTTTCCTATACTCCCACACATCTTGGCCCACAAACTATGCTCAGAAAATCACACTTGTTCAACAGTTCAGCTTACAGTACAACTTTATCAGAATGGTATGATCATCTTAAAAAAACCCAAAAAACTGTATGTGGATAAATTGTAAAAGGAGGATGTTACCTTCATCAGGATGAACTGATGGCTCAGTTTCACTAGTGAAAGTATCCATATCTTCACAAGTTTTGGGACCTGGCTTCTCTTTTTCCACCTCACACAGATACACATCAATGGGTCCTTTTGTGCTCTTCACATGTACTTCTATGTGATCCTATAAAACAGCAACTCTCATATCATCCAAAGCACAAATCTTACACATCCTTTATCTACTTTTGCACATATTTTAAAGACAATAGATTAAGAACAGAACAAATACAGGAATGATATAACGATTGTGTTACCACTTCCACATAAATTATGACTATTGCATACATTTTAAAGATAATTATTGTGCATAATTAAGCTAACGAGTTTCCATTTTTGATGAATGTGCATTTAAATATTTGTTTACTCCTTCTACTGACCTTCAGAAGTAAGTCTTCCCCAAGACTTACTATATGTTTAAGAAGAGTAACAAAATTAAAACACTTGACAGAGGAGTGCCATGGATCAGACAACAAATTGGAGCACACAGCTTTACTGACATGGTAAAGCAACTAATCCCTATCGCTTCTACTGCTTTCCTTCCGCAGACATCACGTTGCAAGACAAAGCAAGTAAATCTTAATGCACCATGGAGAAAATATTCTGTTCTAACACAGAACTTTTAAAATTCTGCCTTTTTATTCCTTCAGGAGGCCTTTGAAATTGCATCTTTTCCATCTCCACTGAATAAGAGACAGCTCCTTTGACCAGAGAACTACTGGACATGTATGCAGTGGATCTAACTCTTTTGATTCTGATTCATCTGCTTTTCCTAAGATATCCCCACCTTTCTGTGCACACAGCAAGGCAACTTCGATGACTGTGCATTCAAGAAGATTATCAAAAATGCTCACTCCATAAAGGAAGTGGAATTAAAGTTCTGTTTGTTATCTTAAGCTGACTTCCAGGATTTGCCCTCTCAGCACTACCAGCAGTGGGTTCCCAATACACAGCCCCCACTATGCAGGTGCAGCACTGCTGGGTGAAGGGGGCAAAGGTCCGGCTCCTCCGTGATTCCAGAATGGAGTCTGTGTATTATTGCACTGTGGGGTGAGGACAGGGCACAGCCCCCACTCCATGAAAAATCCCTCTAGAGATGATCTACCAGAGTGACAAAATGTTTTCTTTTTCCAACCATACTCTGCATACTTTATTAGAACTGTTCCATTCTCTCTAGCAAAACCAGGTAATTAAAGCTCAGATACATTTATGGCTTAATAATTTAGGTAAAAAGAAAAATACTGCAAATAAGTTTCTAAGCACTGTTTAGTAGAACACAAGAACAATGAACTACTGATATCTACATAACAAAGAAACTGGAAGTCAATTACTAACTGCTGGTGCAAAAAATCAAATTTGAAAACTTTTGTTCCCTTAGGAGAAATGTATAAAACTTACTTCTTTAGGAACTGGTATTTCCAATTTGGTTTCCTCTGGAGCTTTGATCGCGATCACAATCTGTTCCTGAAATGCCTGAATGTTTCGGATATCTTGGTATGTCACATAAGCTAGTGTATACATTGGTCAAGGATTCTGTAAAGTAATTTGCTAATGGGCAGAAGCAAAAGAGTTTGATGTCAAGATATGTTGAGGCAAAATATCAACTTAGGGAAATTGATCAACAATTCAGCTGAGGTTAATATTAGCTTTATAAAATGAAGTATCAACTAACAAGTGGAAAAATACTTTTCTGTATTTCTAGGAAGGAAAGAAGCTTTTAAAAATATACGCAATGTTAAAAAAAACCCAAACAGTTTTCACAGGTGCTGTTTTAAGTCTACAAAGCAGAGGGAATACTGTCCTTCAGAAACTACATTCTACATTGTAATAGCATGAAAATAATTTCCTGGGACACGATAAAATTATTTTCTTAACCAGTAAGGTGTAAAGAAAATGGGCACGTTTCATTTGAGCACACACCTTGACATCCTGCCAAACAAGGAATAATAACAAACATAAATAATATGTTACTGTAACTCAAAGCCAAAATTTGATCTTTATGCCATATATTAAAATCTCTTTTCTACTGTCAAAAGCCATCTGAAAATCAAAACTGCACTGGAACCTCTTTCAAGAGAGAACAGTATTAGGACACGACCAACATACCATTATATCCCCTTGGCAACAGGCCACAGGGACTCCACTTTGAGTCCTCTCTGTCATCTCACTAAGCAGCTTGGATCTCACTGGTAGGTCAAGACCTGCCCCTGAGACAACTCAAACGGAGAGAACAAGGTGATGGTCAGGGTACTAAGACTACTGCCTCACTTCACTCTTCTGCAGTGGAAAGGTCACACAAGCCGCCCTCCCCTGAGGACAAGCTAGACTGTCCAGGATACTGCAAAGCAAGGCACATGAGTGGCATTCCCAAATACAAAATAATCAGGAAGTTTGCTATTATAAAACATTATCAAGAAGTACTGCATACCTGTGGTATTAGCCTACACTTCTTACTAGATATGTATGTGCAACCAAAACCATGTGTTAAAGTAATGCAAGAGTTAAAAGGATATTTTGCATTTTCTTTGTCATCTGTTAGTTCAAATATCTGATGAGCACAATTCTTGATTAATTCATCCAGAGCTTCTTCCATGTCTGATAAGTCAGAAAGTTCATCTTTAAGGTTTTGCTGCTCTGCTGCTTTTCCAACAACTTGGTCAAGATTATTACCTCTAGAAGAATATGAAAGTTGTCTAGTATGTTTGTATAAATAAAAGGCTGTTTATTAAACATCAGGTATACTAACAGAAAAGAGTAAGGAACTCTGGCATCCTTTACTCTGCTGAAATATGCTTCCATGTACTTCTACACTTGATACCTGTTAACATATTAAATAATTCACACAGCCTAAGGATCCAGAAGAACTTAAAATATTATCTACGAGAAGTAATTTAATATGCTTAAAAATACTCTCAAAGTTATAAACATTACTCAACATTGTTGGGATTTACTGTTTCAGAAACTAAAAGTTTCAAAGCCAACTCACATCCACTGGATAAGATTCTTAGATCTTTTCTGAATCAAGTGGATTCCATCCAACACATTGGTGATGTCATACACTCTTCGTTTTCGTACTCCAAGTGTTGTTGCTACTTCATTTAAATCAAGGACACCGTCTGGAGCTTTTTTGAGAAGAGCCATAAATCTTCGTGTCAAAAGCACCAAGGATGCATCAAATCGAGGCCTTTTGGCCCCCCCAGTTTCTGTAAAGTTTTGGTAGAATATTTAGGGTAAGCTACTATATAAGCATGAAGTTTTCCTTAAAAAAAAGTGATAGTGATGAAATAACAATGAAGGTAGAAGTCTGTAAGCACTGCCGTTTTTAATGCTAACATTGCAATGGCACTATATAAAGACTTTTAACTATACATACCTTTATTTGTTTGCAATGATTTTATCTAAATAACAAGCATGCATTTTTATGATTTCTACATTCATGACTCCACAATGCTAGCATGGATATTAATAGCTGCGTAACTGTACGTTCTATAGGATTTGAGATCGGATCACTGAATAAATACCAATAAAACCTTTGGTTAACTATAGATAGTGTTGAGGTGCTGCCAGAGAAATGCAGTTCTATCTCTGTTCCATGACACTCTTAAAATATTTTTTCACACCCTTTTGGTCTAGTTTAACCAGTAGACCTCCCATGTAACCAACCATCAGGCATGGTCAAGCAGTCAGCTTGGCTTCTGGACTTTCAGCCTGGACATGACAAATCTCTTCTGGAACTGAAGAACTGAGTATGTAGACGAACTCTGCTTGCAATATTTGGTCTCAGGGCAAAAGAACTGGTCATTCCACTGTCTGATTTACTAATGCAACAAAGATCTACAGATACCCTGACACCCTGGTTTAAGAGATCCCTGTGCTGTGTGTATCCATTACCAACATATTAGCAGAAACAGCAGAAGTCACTGATGAATAACTTGAGATCGTTATTTATGTATGTAAAAAGCACAAAAAAAGCACCTGTTTTTGAGGCACAAAAAGGTCATAGTATGCACACACTCATCTGATGCCAGTCAATGAAAGACTGTCAAATTCTGCTGTTATTTGTCTTTTCTTCCATAAAGCAATCCAGGTATTTCATCTGATCAACCTGTGTCCCTGAGCAATATTCCACTCTAATGCTTCAAGAAAAGGTGTGTGTGTGTAAACAAAGCTCCCTAGAAAACTCTCTACTTCGAACATCAGTATTTTTCCCAAGATGAATGAGACACATATTTTGACTCATAATGTATCACACCCATTCCATGGCTGCAAGTTCACGCACTCTTTAATACAAAATGACAGGTTCAACAACTCAGTTTTGGACTGTGTTACTGTGAAATCTGTGAAACAATTCAACTGGTAAGAAAATAAACAAAAAAACCCCCAACACCCAGAAATTCACTCAAGTTTATTTTCACATTTATTAACACCAATTGAAAACCAACATTTGCCAGTATGTTGTTCCAGTTTTCTCTAACTCACTTTTCCTGCGCGTTATTTTCTTTACAGCAGTGGGGAAGTATACTTGCAGCAGATCTGAAGAGGAGAAACTATAACGAATGTTTTGCTTCACATCTCTTATTTCATTCAATGTTCAGCATTTCTACTGCTCTGCTGATATTAAATACATTTCAATTTTTCATTTGTCTACAGCATGTGCTGACATTGTAGAAAGGCATGAAATACTGCAAGATTAATTTTCACACAAAATGTAGCAACTTACTTTTCACGTGCTGTGCATCATTGCACACATTCAAGTTGATCATTGGTGCCTGAGGAAATAAAAAAAGGAAAAAACCCAACTGTCATAAAATGCTATCTACATGGGGAGCTTCTTCAGAAGAAATCCTCAAATCTACTTTAGCCACCACAGTTCTGACAATTCAACCACTATCACTGTGAAAAAGTGTCACTAGACAGAAGGAATCCATGCTTTTTAATTCCTGCCAGGATTTTCAGCCCTTAATCTCAGTACAACTCACTCTGTTTTTGAAATTAGGAAACACCCCTGAACTTGCTGATGCTCAGGGCAAGCTGCAACCTCTCTTGCTTCTTTTGTTTCAATTCATGGCCATTTCCTTTCAGTCTCCCATCATGTATGACTGTGAAGTATCTGACCAGCTTTTAAAGTTCTTAACTTCCTTGCAAGTACGGCATGAAGCTGTGTCAGGGGAAGTTTGGGTTGGATATTCGGAAAAGGTTCTTCCCTCAGAGGGTGGTCGGACACTGGAAGAGGCTCCCCAAGCAAGTGGTCACAGCACAAAGCCTAACAGAGTTCAAGAAGCTCTTGGATATGCTCTCAGGAACATGGTGTGACTTTTGGGGTTGTCCTGTGCTGGGACAGGAACTGGACTTGATGATCCTTATGGGTCCCTTTCAACTCAGGATGTTCTATAATTCTACTGAAGGGCAGCTGTGGCTTAACAAGATCCCTCAGGATATTAAGAGCTGTCCTGTACTAGTGGGCCTAAATCTGGAACAGCATTCCAAGGGCAAACTAATACATGCCAAGTAAGGAAGAAGAATCCCTTTCCTCAATTTATCATTTATTCTCCTGCTTAGACAGCCTCATATGCCTCAATGTCAGGGCACAGTGCAGGTGCACGTTTAGCCCACTGTCCATCAGGACACCCAGGTCCTTTCAACAGGGTGGTCCCCGAACCTGTACCACTGCAGGGTAAAGGCCCAGGTAGGCCTTGCCACTTGATTTCCAACTTCCTGGGTTGAAGTTTATGAGGTGTTAGATGACCCCTTCCTCCAGCCCATAAACATCATGAGGGGGCACCTCACATCCTCCACCTATCAACAGGACAGGCCCTAAGACAGACCCCTGAGGAAAGTAATTTGTAATCTGTTTCTGAGTGAAGTATGAACTACTAACCCCTCCTCTTTGTTCCTGATGGTCCAGCCAAGGACTTTTTACTCATGTGGCAACGGCAATTGAAACACACGGACCAAGCATCGATGAAGCAAGGACATTTATTAGAAGGAGGCACAGATATTTATACTGCCTAAGCTTCTGTATGACAATTTCCATTTGTTCCGTCTACATGCTAGCTAATGCATAGCAAGCTATAACGTTACTTTTTCTTTTGAGCATTTGCTTATCTTGCTGCAGGATGTTCTGCAATCTTCATCAGGGTGTTCTGTTCTGTGTAAAAGGATGTGATTTTTGCAGTTTCTTCTGTCTGCATCTTTCTCATAGCTCCTGCTGTACCATTTTTAACAGGTTAGCTGTGCCGTTCATGTTTAACCCATTCTGTTCTGCAACAGTGTGGTAGTTTACTATCTGGAATACCCCAACTTCAAGAGGAAGGTAAGACTTTCACTAAGTCCTGCTAAAGCTAACGTAGTTGACATCCACAGCTTTGATCTACAAATTTGGTCATTTCACCACCAAGGGGAATCAGGGTTGCAGGTATAGTTATGCTGGTTATTCAAACACATTCTCCTTCATGTGCCTAAAAATAGTTTCCAAGGGAATTTGCTTTATGGCTTTCAAAGGGACTGAAGTGAGACTGACTTAAGCTGTAGCTGACTTCTGTGACCTCTCAAAAGTCACGTGAGCAACCTCACAATGACATCAGCCAGCTCTCTAAGGATGTACCCCAAGAGGATCTTACAGATTTGTTTGGGTTGAGCTTTCTCAAGAAGATTCCTAACTTGCCACTTTTCTGTTGCTGGTCGTTCCTTAAGACACAAAGCCTAAGGGACATCAGTTCTGAAGAGCCATGGAAAGCGGCTGAGTACGGCAGCTTCACCTGTCTTTACTCCTCCTAAATCCCCTGCCCTATTTGGCAGGAGGTTCCCCATCCCATCCTCCCCCCCTCCTCCCCCTTTGCTGCTGATGTAACTCTTGAGGAATCCATTCAGTACCGATAGCTCGGGGTGCAGCTGCAGTGCAAGCTGTACGCTGAGCTCTGGAGGGTGGGAGCCCCAGGCAAGACTCTGTGAACTGTGGTGCCAGCCAGGTGACAGGACATAGAGGAAGGACTCAGAGACATAGCAGGAACTGAGGATCCCTAGACTTTGGCATGCTTAACACTGTGAGGGTATGTAGTGGTTGACTCTGCCAAGAACCCCCCCAAATCTGCTCTATCACTGCCCTGCACAAGTAGTCAGGGGAGAGATGTAACAAGAAGTCCATGAGTTGACCTAAGGACCAGGAGAGATCACTCACCAAATACTGTCATGGGCAAAACAGACCTAACTGGGGAATACTAATTCAATTTATTATCATTAAAATCAGAGCTGAATAATGAGAAGTAAAATACATCTTAAAAAAACACCTTCCCCCCCACCCCTCTCTCCTTCCCAAGCTCTACCTCCTCCACAGCAGCAGTGCATGGAGATGGGAATGGGGGTTATAAGCAGTTCATCAAATGTTGCTCCTGCTGCTGCTCAGGGAGGAGAGTCCTTCCTCTGCTTCAGTGGTTCCTTCCCACAGGAGATAGCCCCCCATGAACTTTTCCAGTATAAGTTGATCCCACAGCAACAGTTTCTCCACCAACTACATCAATGTGGATCACTTTTCCTCAGCATGCAGTCCTTCAGGCACAACCTGCTCCAGCGTGGGTCAAGGGTAACAAGTTCTACAAGGACAAGGTCACAAGTCCTACCAGAAAACCTGCTCCAGCATGGGCTCCACTCTCCATGGGTCCACGGGTCCCTGCTAGGAGCCTGCTCCAGCATTGGCTTCCCCCAAGTTCACAACCTCCTTTCAGGCATCCACCTGTGCCAGCCTGGCTCTCCTCCACAGGCTGCAGATGGATCTCTGCATCCATGGTCCTCCATGGGCTGCAGCTGCTTCACCATGGGCTGCACCACAGACTGAAGGGAGTCTCTGCTCCAGCACCTGGAGCACCTTCTCCTCCTCTTTCTCCACTCACCTTGGTGTCTGCAGAGTTGTTCCTCTCACATATTCTCACTCCACTCTTCCCTGGCTGCAATTACAACTGTGCAAGAACTTTTTTTCCCTTCTTACATACATTATCACAGAGGCACTACTACCATCTCCGATTAATTNTTCCCTGTCTGACCATTCATGAGACTCTCTGGCAGTCACACTTCCAGTTGACAGAGGCTGTCACTCCTGGGACTGAAGCCCCTTCATGGTGAGCAGCTTCAGTGAGCTCCTGGGAGGCCCACTTGGCTCCCTACACACCACCCTCCCACAGTCAGGCCATGTTTCCTCACTGGCTCAACACCAGATTTCCTACTGCAGTCTCAGGTGTCTCTCCATAAAGCAATTTATTCACGGTGCAGCAACACAGAAACAGCCCACGCTGGTACCTCCAAAGACAGATCCACAATAAAGGAACGTCTGCATTTTTATACCCTCACAGTCTGCCCAGGTAAATCTTGCTCTTCCCCCTGAGTCCTCTGCTCCTGCTGTGTCTCCCTACGTGTTTCTCTCCATCCACCTCGGCAGTGCCACCATCTCTGTGCCCTGCTGTTATCCAAAGGGTTGGTAGTTCATGGCTTCTGCTGTGTCCCTCAGTATCTACTCACCTGGTCAGTGCCCGTCTTCATGCCCTTTGTTATCCCAAGGTTGGGCAGTTCACAGCCTCTTGTCTCGGGATCCCACCCATCTGTTGCCTGCAAACCGAGCTACACGTCCTAGATATATTCCTCAACACCCACTATTCCACGGCCATCACAGCCTAGGCTGTTAATGATTACAGCATCTTTGACTTCCTGTTAATGAGCAGCTGATTCAGGAAAGTATCACCCATTGTAAACTCATGGAAATACCTACATACAGAAGCTGTGCCAAACACCATTTGCATGCTACAATCACCACTTCAATTACCCACCCAAAAACTTATGTGAACTCTTTCACGGCTTTAAGAAAGTACTAGCAAGTAACGCTTAGCCCAACTATCAAGATTTTTTAAAAATAAGTAATAAATTTAAAGAAGTTTCACAAAATTGAAAGTACGCACTATCAGGATTAACTAAAAAAAAAAAGTAACAAATCTTTAAAAGTTTTACGAAATAGACTTTTTTGTTAGCTACTTCATAGCATTGCTAAAAGTAGTGGTGGTAGCTGCATATAAGATGACTACCTCAAAACCTCAGACGTTTAGAGGAGAAAACACAGTTATAATCCCTTTTCCTCATACTTAACTACAACATACTTAGCTCGATTAAGAGGCTCTACGTAACACAGGCAAGAAAAACCATCCCTTTGCATTATATCACCTTTCCCGGGAAACCCGCTCCAACGCCACGACCGAAGGAAGCATCCCACGGCTCTTTTCGGGGTACCACGCTGCCAGGCCTGCCACATCTTTCCCGCCCAAGGATGTAGGACGGGCTATCGGCCGCCTCCTCACCAGCTCCCGCGGCAGGAGTGCAGCTGCAGCGCCGTCCCGCCCTCTCCCCATGCACAGCCAGCGCCTCCCTGCGCCGCCCGCCACGTACCTCATTCACACGCAGCGCGTCCGGCTGCAGCGGCTTCAGGCGCTCCCACTTGTCGGGGCTGGCCATGTCCGGCCGGCCCCGAGGCGAGGCGCTGCAGGAGGGAGGGCGCACAGC
>VYZQ01026171.1:0-14814 GCA_013400655.1 Mystacornis crossleyi | reverse complement strand
GCTTTCAAACCGGTACACCATGGAAGCCACATCCTCCTCCCTACCAACCGCTCAGGGAGTTTTTGAGAGCAGGGACAAAAAGGAGAAATAGGATAACCCAAACTGAGCTCAGTGTGCTCACTGTTACAGGGCAGCCTATTCACAGCTGGCATCCAACACGGGCTCCTCTTGGAAGGGCAGCAACCAAACCACCCACCCATCGCTCCCCTGCTCCAAGAAGAGATTTTTGCTCCCCTGTCTTACTCTCCCAGCAAATCTTTATCTCGATTTCCATCCATTTTTGCAAACAGCTTGATGTCACTACTTCTCCTCCCTCCCTCCTCCACGTCCCCCATGTCAACCCATGACAGAGAGTCACACAGACAAAGCAACACCTGCTCCCAGATCTCAGCATCTCTCCATTTTGCATGCAACAACCTCTGGATAAAATCCAGAGGAACCATTTGGGTCAGCAAAGAGATCCCTAGGCCGGGTGAAAGCAGCAGCAGCGGCGGCTCCTGTCCCACTGTCCCTTGATCCATGTGAGTGGAGCATGCCAGGAGAGGCAGAGGCTGAACAGACATTTCCAAGGTCACAGCTTCAAACCGGGCCCTTGGATGGATCTTGTCCTTGTGCTTGCCTCTCAGCTTTAGAGCTCCTGCCAAAGCAGTGCCCCTGCAGCCAAGCTGGCGTTGGAAACAAGGCAGATTTTCCACGGGAATTCCCCCCCAGGTCCAAAGGCAGCGAGGTGCCCAACCCTCGGTGGCTCCCACCACTCCAAGGTGGTGCATTCCAAGGTGTATTTCAAAGGAGGGGATGGTCCTGGAAAGGTACTGAGTTGCTAATTATTCGCCAGTGGTTGGAGGGGGCAGGGAGGGTTTGCAATCCATTAATGACTGCGGAATCACTCAGCAGCAGCACATCCAAAGCAGCCTGGGAGATACATGAGGTGTTTATGAAAACTGTTTTGTTGTGAAAAGTGTCAAAGGCGTCCTTTAAACTGCTCCACCTTGGAAGGTTTTATGAGCAATTCGTTTCTGTCACACCTCAGGTCAAGCTACTGTAGATCTTGCAGCCATTTTTGGGGTTTTAGCATGTTTTTATTTAATTGCTGTCTCGAAGATTGTTTTGAATCCTGAGTGTGCCCTGTGAGGTGCTGTCTGGGTCCTCTTCCAAGCTGACCTCCACAGGGAAGCCTGAACTGTGTTTCCATTTGCTAAAGGACCACTGCCACACTCTGGCAAACTTCGAAATATATATTTTCCTAAAGTCCTGCTGATGGTTTGAGGCTTTTTTCCCACTCATCATTTCTTCTTTCCGAAGGATTCATTTGGAAACAAAATTTCTTTCTTTTCTTAATCAGATTTATCCCTCTGCTGGGTTCTACCAGGGATGCTGCACAATTTGCTCTGCAGGTGACACCATCACAAAAGCTGCAGGTGGGGGAGAGGTCTGGCATAACAAACTGAGTTTGCACACAAATACTCCTGCAAAAAAATCAGCAATGACCAGGACAGCCACAAAGGCAACGCTGTGACTGCTCTGGCTCTATGAAAATCTCTGGATTTCAGAGCAGTTGAGCATTCTCCGTGTCCCATCAGCTTCTGAGAAAGTCCTGGTACCTTTCCACAAAGCAGTTCCAGTCCAAGGGTAAGGTTGGTACAGAAACCTCCTGCAGGCTTTCAGCGCCGTCTATTCCTGAGAGCACGACTAAATCCGTCTGAAAGGAGGAGATGTGAACACAGCTTGTCAAGGAACACATCACTCACGCTTCGAGTTTGGCGTGTGCTGACACCTCTCAGGCATTAGAGGAGGCCAAATCCTGCTCTGATCACGGGGACAGATGCATGAGGCTGGCATTTTAATTCCCCATCTCAGCTCCATCGTTTTTTTCTTCCTCCAGCTGGACACTCCATGCCTCTGCGGTCTAAAACACAGACCTGAAAGCATAGTTCTGTTTTCCCTTTTACTACCTTGAGCAAATGTCCAGTCACAATTACAGAAGATTGGGTGCATTGGTTTTGATACCCCAGGGTGTCCTATTTACACGTGACTATTCTGCTTTATCTGTTCTCCAGCTGGGCTTTTTTCCTCCTTGAAGCTCAAGTTCACGACTTTCTGTCTGTTTTGTAAGAATTGCTCGGAGCTGTGTGCAGGGTGCTGTGGTTTGCAGGAAAAGCTTAGCCCATACCCATTGGAAGTTAACAGGACATGGACTTTCTGTTCATTTTGAAACATTATCACTCAACATCTACTTTACAATATTTTCAGGTGTATTGTGGAGTTATTTTCTTCTCCTCAGGCAATCTCTTTAAGACTGGAGCCACTTCTTTGCCCTGCTTGGGAGAAACTTCACCTGATTTTTAGAGGAATTTATGAGTTGCAGCTCCTCTCTTTTTTTCTGCAAACAGCTCTGATTAGAGCAGTGCCCCAAGCCTGATTAAATGCCTCTCAGGTAGAAAATGTTTCTTCTTCTGTGGCTGCACGGCAACAGCTCTTCAAGGCTGATGAGAAGTGTGGTTTCAGAAATTGTTGATGATGCCCCAACAATTCCAGCCCAGCTGAGTGAGAGGTGGAGAGAGGCCCCTCATGCCTGTGTCTTTCTGATTCAGTACAAGATACACCAAATAACACCTGGAATAAGCTCCTAAAAATAGGAGATAAGGTTTCTATTCATCACTCCCAAAGGCTTGGAATGGTGAAGGTATCTTTTATTTCACTGAAAAGCATCTTTCCATCCTTTCTCCTCCTTTTTCACGTCTCTGGGGCTGTTCTGACTTGCAACTCACCTGCCACAACTCCTTCACAAGCACATCCCAAAAACTGCTGCTGAGGCTGTGAGACATGAGGGTTCTTAAAAACTAAATGGTCACATAAAGCTTTTGCTTAATAATTGTGGCCAGCTTTAGCTGATGGGATTTTGTTGCTGTTGTTGGAACAACATTTTTATGACAGTAAAAGCCCTAATATAGAACCAACCCTTCAAGCACACGGAGGGTTTACTTTTGTGTATCCTGTCCTGGTCACCATGTCTGCACACCCGCAGGGCTGACCAAGGCAGGATTTTTATGTCCAAATGATCCCCAAACCCCTCAGCTCCCAGAATCATTTGGTGGAGTCAACAAATCTCATGTGCTTGAACCCTGAACTCCTGGAAAACAGGAGCAGACTGGAGGCATCTTTTCCTCTCTGGATTTAGTAATTTCATTTGGATATTCAGTATTTTTCTGCAGCATGTATAGAAGGCAAACTGCAGTCCTCTGCTGAAGACTGTCAATTTTCCTGCTTGGTTTTTCCCGTTTTTTCCTACCTCTTGTTTGTGCCATGGTTTCCTAGGAGCTCACTTTCCTTTTGTACTGAAGGACTTCATCCCTTTTCTTTGTAGAAGAATTCTAACTGAAAGATTTCATTTTTCACCAGATTGTGATAATAGGTGTTTGTGCAGTTGGTTGCTTAATAATTAATTAGAGCTGCTTAGTAATTTAAGCAGACAATATATGGAAAGCCCATTTTTCTTGGAAACCCCTTTCACTGAAAAAGGCAAATCAGGGAGCAGCTTTTCATGCAGCATCAGCATGATGGGACCCAAATTCCTTCAGCAGCACACCTAGGGTACAAGAGAAAATATCACCGAGACACAGCAACCAAACCAAGAGAGCTCTGAACTGCTGAAGTAGGAAATTGTTATTTCTTTATCTCGAGCGCTAATGGAGCAAAAACAGGAGAAAAGGGAGCTACAGAGTGTGAAATAACCACCCTCCTTGAGAGCCATTCCTTCCAGAACCACACATGCCAACACCAGCAAACAGCAGGGACTATTATTAGAGCCCAGACATTGACACAAAGAGGTTTTCCATGAATGACAACACTGAAATTTCAAGCAGAGTAGTCTGGATGCCAACGAGAGATGTGCATAAAAATCCTCTCAGAGCCATCTTGCAGGTCCTGGTCACAGAAATGCCACTTTTACACGTGGCATGAGCAGAGGTTTTTTTGCAGCATCACTTTTATGCTCAGCTTGCTGAGCTCCACCTGACACACCGATGCATTTGCTGAACATCCTTTCCTCAGCTCCTTTCGCTCTGTTCCATTCATGCTCAGCAGGAATGTGCAGGCCCAGCTCTCCAAAAGCCTCTCAGCTCCCCCCAGCCACGTGGCAGGAATAATCTCCTGCTTGTCTTCCCACATAAGGAGCTGATCCTTTTAGGTCCTTTGCGGTATGATACAGCTTTTTTACCCTTTCCACTGGCTTGGGGTAACTGGTGCCAGAGCCCTCTGCCCACAGGGTGAGATGGGAGGCTGTGAAACCTCCAACACAGCATGGGCACTTTTCCCATGTCCTGTGCAACAACCTGTAGTGAGAGGAAGGTGCTGGAAATAAGTGGTTCTACCTGGAATGTTCTCTCACAACATCATTATTGAATTTAGCGCTCGGTACATCCTGCCTCAGCTCTGTGCCCTGCCTCTGCTGTCCCCTCACCTGCTGGGATAATTTCTAGTCCTTTTTGTCGTTTCATCCTTCTTACAGCATCCACTTTTTCCACAATGCTCGGAAATCCTCCTGTCTGTCTGTGCAGGAGGCACCAAAACGCCAAATAACAAATTGTGCTGCGCCATGCCAGGACCATCCCTGGCATTTCCTGAGGCATTTTTTTATGTCTGACTTTTAATTCACTGCACTGAAGCAGAAAGCACATTTTCCCTTGTTTCTTACCCTGGAACCCAGCAGAGCACGAGGCCTTTTTATCCGTGAGGGGCTGCGTGTGGTGGGACCTGGATTTCCCACCTGGTTTTGGAACGTGTGGATCTCCATACCTCGCTCTCCCCACAGCTACAACCCAGCAGGGGAGATGGTATTGCCACAGAACTCTCTTTTGGGAGAGTTTCTGCAGAACTTTTTCAATCCTGCTTTGCAGTGAGGTGCATTTTTCGTGAGGGCAGCGTGACCGCGGGCCCACCTTTCATCCCAAGCGTTGTGCAATGCTTGGAAGAGCCTCCTGCTTTTATGAGCTCTCTTTTTATGAGTCTGCTCTTCATAACTCATCTGCCAAAGAGAGCTCGGCACAGCCAAGCTCAATAGAAAATATTCCCCCGGGGAAACAGAAGCATTCTCCAGGCTTTGGGTATATTTGCGGCAGGCAGATGAAATGCATAAATTACAAGGGTAGGTAGAGGCTCTGAGGAGTTTCAGCCAGCCAGGGTACTCAGACACTACGCACATTTATTAGGGACAGGGTTTGGGTTTTTTTCACGGGGAATGTTACTGTTCCACGTCTGACTTTCACAGCTGTAGTAAAACACACGGTGGCATTTTGAAAGCGGCGGGGTCGACGCGAATCCCCTCGCTTTGAGTGGTTCCCTGGTAGGAGACCTTGGCAGAGGCTAAACCCTGGAACAGCCCGAGAGCTGAAAGCAGGCACAGCTAAAAAGCACAGGATTTAAGTGCCGTGAATAGGGAGTTTGTCTCCAAAGGAGTCACACAGGCCTTTATCCAAAGGAGATAGCGTGGCGGCGGTGAAGTTGTTTGGGATCTTCACCCTCCTGCCAGCACAAAGCTACTTTCTGCCCCCGATGAGCACCCTGGGTGCAGGCTGGAGGCTGATTAAAGTAAATAAATAATCAAATAAACAAATAAATGAGCAGTGCCTGTCAATCCCAGCACTCTGAGGGCCCAGCAGCCCCAGGTCCCAGCGCCGGGAGCCAGCCGGGATTCCACACACGGCCCGCGGGTGAAATGGAAACCAGACGGGAGCCTCTCCAGCCCCACTGGGCTCGCCTTCCACCGGGTCTGCAATTAATTAAGACTGAAGGGGAGGTTTTGAATAACCCCTTTGTGGAACAAAATACACGCAGTCAAAAACCCAGCTGACAAACACAACAAAACTGACTTCATGGTTTCTTATGAGAAAACCATTAATGGCCGGAGAAATGAAGAAACACTTTGTTCAAGTCACTGGTGTGAATGCAGCATATTCAGATTACAAAGCGGCCTTGCCCTGCTGTAATAAATATCATATAGCTTTATCCATGGGTAACCAGATATATAAAAGCCAGGAATAACACATTAGGTTTTTAGTTAGCATACAGCACCTACTATTGCACGTTGACAGAGTTCACTCACAAAGAGCCAGCGCTTCGATGCCTCCGATGCAGCAAGAAATGATGGGGCAGTCCCCCGAGCTCCCCCTGCCATGGCTCTGGCTTGATTTCAGCTCTTTGTCCGTGCCCTCCTCTCATGTCAGCACCCAAGGGAGAGCAGGGCTGCGTGCTAAAAGGTTTAATAAAGAAATCTCCTTTACCTCGGTGGCACGTCACCTTCTTTTCCACAGCGCCGATGAGCTGTGGCAGGTTGCTCAGTCAGGCAGGCAGGAAGAAGTAGGGAAAAAAAACATCATATTTGGGGAAAATATTTGCAGTCTCCAGACCTCAGGTGGGTGACATTTGACAGTCTGTTATGTGGCAGGTCAGAGGAAAGGCTGTGACAGGTTTCTCTCCCCGAACAGGCGGTGAAAGCGATACTCACCCCTTGTTTTACAGCCAGCACCCAAAAGCAGCTCAGGAGTGTCCAAGCCTGGCTGATTCCTACCACAGATCCCTCTTGCAAAGGCTGGCCAGCATCTCTGTGTGATGTTTGTGAACCCAGCACCCGTGAGCCAGGGAGTGTCTGTCCGTGAAGCACAGACCCAGCAGGTGCTGGTTCAGTCTCATATCACGTTCTCCCTTTGAGCACCTGAAATCCCTGAAATCCCTTTTTGCCTGCCTGAGCCCCTCAGCTCCGTCTGGAGGCTCCTATCCTAACCTGCAGCTGAGGGACCTGCAGATGAGACTGCAAAACTCANCCCGGGTGAATCCAATCCCAAGTGAAACCCAATCATTTCACACATGAAGCTGGCCCTGCCTCTTCACCTTGTCCTGCCTGGTACAAGACTAATTCTCTTCAGACCCCTGAAATATGAGATGATGGTACCATCCTCTGGCCGAGCCAGATGTGCTCAAAGCAACCACGACCACAAGGCTTCCAGTGCCAAGAAATTGGCTCCAAATCTCATTTCGTATCTGACCCACTGAGATCAGACCACGTCACAGCTCTCACAGGGCTTTGCTGTCTTTTCTAATGCACGCACAGGGCTCTTCACACCTGGTAAGAGGTGTCTCCTCCCTCCCCCTCATTTGAAATGTGTGATCCTAAAGGCTTTGGTTTATAAGGAGGATCAGGTCGGGTCCTCCACTAGGTGTTGCAGGGACAAGGATTTTTATGTGAAGTCCCTGTCAAAACCAGCTAGGATTATTAATATCAGCCTTGCTTGATCAGCCACATTTGGATTTTCACCACAAACCTCTCCTGGCCTCTCCAGTTTCTCTTGAGAGACCACATCAGCTTGATCTAAAGAGGAGGCCTGGACAGAACCGATGGGGATCACTGGAGAGCTGAAAGACCTGAATTTCCTCCCCTGAAGTCAGCAAATTAGCAAAATTAGCTGATATATGGGTGGCTTTAGGAAGATTTCTCACTACAAGCCACCCATGGCTTTAGATACCCAGAAATGTTAAGGATGAAGTCAAGCGCTTCATGAAGATAAAATTTAAATTTGAAAGGAACCACTGAAAAGCCAGCAAAGTAACTTGAGGAGCATTTCCTGAGGAACACCAACACTCATGGTTTGCACTCCTCTCCTCTACCTAGCGCAGGCTTGGTCTTCAGATCATTTAAGGTGAATGGTTGGAGCTGCCACTCGTGGGTGAAATGCGACTGCCAGGGCCATTATTCCCCCTCCAGATGCACAAGATACTTCATTTCACTGATTTGCCACTTCGAGCACTTTCTCAAAGTGCAATTACATCAATGCACGAATTTCCTTCTACTGTTTCTTCTCACTCACCATACCTTCAGTCAGAGCTGTTCTTCTTTCTCCTGGTAAATTTGGCTCTGAGTTTCACACTGTGGCTTTCTGCTCCCATCCTTGAGGAGCCACCCCTTCTTCCAGTCCAGCCACTTCTTTAAGCCCTTCAGGGAACACTAAGGAACAGGTTGTTGCTTCTTCCCACCCCCACTTTGACCAAACCACAGTTTTTTTCTTAAATATATGCTCTGTTGGCAATGACAACACCACAGGAGCTGCCTCCTCCCTGGCTCTGATCCCAAATCACTGGGGTAGATCACGGCATCACCCTCTGTTATAACCCACTTAATGCAAGGACCTACTCAGAGTTTTACCTCAGGCCATAATTTCTTGTGTATATTGTGAGTCAACAGGACACACCCAGCCCTAAGAGAGACCAAAAAACCTGCCAAATTTACACACTCAAAACTTTAAATTAAAGTTTCTGAACAGCTCTGCCAGCTCGACCACGCATTTGATGATCACAGACTAAGTCAAGAATGATATTTCTGCCTGAGTATTTTAAGTGATATCCACGCACAAAATTTCTCACCACGACCTCTTCGCCACAACAGAAAGGATAAATTGTGTTCTCTCTGCTCAAACTTCACAAAGAATTTCCCTTTTGTTAAGAAAGGCCAGCACTGAGTATTTTTCTTGAAAAACTAGATGGACAGAGCTAGGAACTGATGGGGGATATTTCTGTCATAGATTTGTGAAAAGATCAACAGCTTCGCTAAGAAGACAAAATGTCTGTACAAAAGCAAACCTCTGTTTTCCCACTGAAGGGAGCATTGCTTTCTACAGCTCACTGACCCCCCAAACCAGGAGAATGAAACCAGGAGGGAAAGGGAAGAATCTAATAAAAAGATGGTAAAAAGATGTGGGGAGATAAAGAGCTCTTTAACTGATAAATTTTAAGACACAGTAACCTTTACAAAATTTAATAGTTTTACTCTGATCAATCTCTGTGCTGTCAGAGGCTGAAGAACTGACCTGGGATAGAAACAGACTTCATCACTTTGTGGAGAAAAGTTCACAAAAAGTCCACAAAACTGGGTTTTTTAAACACAAAACCCACACATTGATTTTGCCCAAAGCAGTAACAGTAGCACATAAATATTGTTCAGTTTATTACAGCAATTTCTCTGTTGCTCTGTGTGACGACATTTCCAGTGTCAAAGCAAGAAGGCTGCAGAAATCCTGCTTGGAAGCATTTTCTGTTGTCCATGGCTCATGAAAAGCCCATGTTCCTCAGAACTTTAAGGATTTGATGAGAGCAGTGGAGCTTAGGTTTGAACACACAGCAAAGTCTGATGACTTTGCCCATTTGAAGCCACATGAAAGCAAAGGGTCATCAAAGAGCTCCTGAAATCCCTGCACTAGAAGAGATTCCCAAGGTCAGGAAAGAGTCCAGCTGCCTGTGGCAGACCTCTCCTTGGGCCTGGGGATTCTGCATCGTTGCCAAGCACCCATCCAGGAGCAGCATTCCCTCATCTGGCATTTCCTCTTGGATTGAGTTTGGGCAGCTGTGGCAATCTCCAAACTGCAAAACCCAACCAGAAAGCACTCGAGCCACCTGGATTTGCAGCCACCCATGCTGGGATGTGGGGATGGGGATAGGGGCCTCCAGAGGACCCTTGCAAGACAAATTTTTCCATTATTCCATCAAAACATTGCATTTCTTCTCTTGAATCCAGTAACATTTGACAATCATTCCGTTCAGCTGAATACCTGCTGCCTCATTGCAACGGAGAGAGAAGCACTGTGGATTACATGCTGTAAAAAGAGGAAGGGACTGAAGAAACCCCATTAAAAAATCCTCTGTGTCCAATTTCTGAGAAATACACTCATTATCTGGCTAGAAACATTAGCTGTCAACTAAATGTGACTTGGACACATACAGGAAAAAACAACTTGGAGCAAATTCTGCCGGGGATCTGAGGATGGTATTTCCACACCTTCGAGAGCTGAATCATATTGTGTTTCCTATTACAAAGCTCCTACTCACTCCAGTAGTCAGATATGCTTGGGAAGTGTGTATTTTTTTTTAAAAAGGAGTTTTTTCTAGACGGGTGAACAGCAAGGCAAGGGGTTATTGGTGTGCAAGTTGCCAGTAGAGCAGAGTGAGGTGGACTGGAGACCACAATGAGCTTAGCACCAAAGGAAAAAGCAACAGAGAACTTGAATCTGCTGCCACTGATTGCTGTTTTGATTTTTGCTCCTTCCTTTTAAGAGGCCCTGAAACAGAAATACATTCAGAGATGTGCTATTTTGACCTCCCTTGATAAATGAAGAACTCAATATTCGTATTTTTACTTGGATATTACAATAGATCATGTGCTGGTTTCCACCTTTCCTTAATCTGCTCACTATTAAATCAAATTCATCTCAGACACACAAAAGTAAAGACTGATTTCTCTCCCACGAGGCCTTAAACATGGGTAAGTCGTTTTAGATTTCAGCACAATTAATGCCACGGCTTCCTTGCTGTTAGGAATTCAGAATAATAAAATTGCCTGTGTTGCAAGGGACCTGGAAGAAAATCTATTTCCAAACCCCCTACCATGGGCTGGGAATCACTCTCTGGAAGTTCCTGGCTCTCTCCAGTGATTTGGGAGGGGGGTTTCATGTGAGGCATCTCAGTAAACAACAGCCTTTTGTTGTGACAGCAGAGTCCCATTGCAGACATTACCAAAACTCTTGTTTCACGTGGTGATCAGCGAGGGCTTCCCCCTGTGTTGCTATGGAAAATGTGGCTTTATGCCCCAACCGGTCCAAGAGGAGGGCTGGCTGGATGACTTCTGCAGGAGCTCCTGTGGGGCTCCAGCTGAGTCAGAGCTGCTCATCAAGCAGCTCCTGACGGCCAGGGAGGCGCTTTCCTCATCCTTTTTTGGGTATAATCTGCACTTCCCACCCCACTCTCCCCAGAACTTCCTCTCTGGGCAGGCTGTGTGGTGCTCACACTATTTGTGAGCTCAGCTGGCTTTTGGTGTGCAGGGACGAGACAGAAATGCCAGCCCAAAGAGCTCCTCCATCTCTGGGTAGAGATCCTGAGGGAAGAAAAGCAGGAGGAGTACAAGAAATGCTCTCTCCATCCACACAGCCTGCACTTGCTGCCTTTTTCAGCCACACAGGGTTGTAGCCGGTCACAACAACTGTGCAGGAATCCCGGTTTCTTCTGGAGAGCACACACCTCCCTCTGGCAGCGGGAAAATTCCAGCAGGAGCAGATATTCCAGGTGCCTGAGCCCGCCTGGCTCCGTCGGCTGCTCTGCAGAAGGCCGTGCTTAGTGTTCAGGGGTAAAACGCAAACAACAACAACAAAAAGGGCATTTTCAAGCAGAAACACCTGTTTCCCACAGGGCCGCAAAAATCTCCAGGGCTCTTCCCCTCACAGGAGCTGCAGCTCATTAGCAGGGACAGCCTCGCAAAGAGCGTTGGAAAACAGATTAGCAGATGTATGGGCAGGCTGTTAAGGTGTTTGAAAAACACACCCAGAAAGGTGCTGGTTATTTGAGATTGTTCATAAAGAGAAAAGTAACTTCACTCCTGAAGCCCCCGAGCTGCAATGAGCTTGGCAAACACAATCCTCTGCCTCCTCCAGGTGCTCTCTGTGGGGGAAAACAAATTCAGTGTGCAGGGAAGGCCAAACCAGCAGAGTGCGAGGGCAGAGGCAGGGAAAGAAATGGCAGACAGCAAAAACTTCTCATATTCTGCTCCCAGTTCAACTGGAGAACAACTGGTGGCAGCTCCTGTTTGAACCACTGTTTGTTTGTTTGTTTGCTTGGCTTTTTAAAGACAGATGCCACAGCCACACCAGCAGAGCTCAGGATCCACCACAGCCAAAGCAGGGGCTCCTCGGAGGGGTTTCCTTGGGACAATCGTGGATTCTGGTGGGGAAATGGCCTCTCCCAGTGCTGCTGTTGGGGGAACCATCGCCCAGCTCGCCTCTCTCCGGCCGTTTAGTCCCTTGCTTGATGTGGTGCCCATGGGGAAGGTGACCCACCTTTGTCCCTTCCAGGAATCGTGTCCCTGCTGACACAGGACATCTCCCCAGGGCAGGGTCCCCACGGGAGCCCTTTTTCCTCCTCAGCCTGAACTCCCAAAGCTCCTGAACCTCACCCAGCCTTGCCCCCAGGATAATGGGTTTTCCCTGGCACATCTCTGGCCGGCTCTGCTGCCCCCTCCCCACCACTCAGATCTCCTCAGTGACCTCACGCAGACCCTCCACCACACCTGTCCCCACTGGGACTCCTGCAAAGCCTCATTAGGAAATCATAAAGTAGCACAGACCCTTCCCTGGGGTGCCCCAGCACCAATCCCTCCTGGCTGGGATGCAGCATCCACCTTGGATGCAGAACACTCGCATGGTTTGGTGGCATGTGGAGCCACTGACCTGCAAACGAGCTGTGCCAGATACTCATCCTGCAGAGGAAAACCCTAAAAATGCCACCTCTTAGGGGCTCTACCTGGATAGTTCATGAAATATTCAAGGATTGGGGGGGTTTTTTTAATACTTTGAGGAATAACAGTGCTCTATAACCCTGTCCCAACCTCCCTGACAGTTTATTTTTGTCTTGAAATCATATCATCCTTGGGGGAATTGCTCACCTCCAGGAATACTGTCCTGAAAGGGGAAAAATGTGCAGTGAGAGACAGCAGACCAGGACCCGCCTGTACAAGAACATCATCCCCACCACTTTATCAGCTTTTAAAAGCAGCACGTGTCTGAGAGAAACAAAAACCAAGAGATGTTTCTTTTTTTAAGAGCTAGGGACCCACAAGGATCATTGAGTCCAACCCCTGGCACAGCACAGGACACCCCAAAAATCCCGCCATGTGCCTGAGAGCATTGTCCAAACTATCCTTGAACTCTGGCAGCCTTGGGGCCGTGCCCACTGCCCTGTGCTGATATTATGGGAATGACATGAACGGCATGTGGTGCCAATTTGGTCTCCAAACTGGTGAGCGTGGACTAAGAAGTCACACAAGACCCCTTCCACTTCCCCCAGGGTGCTCCTCTGGTTGGTGTTATGTCCTGCACCATGCTCCATGAAAAAAAAAATTAAATTTTTTCCTGTTTTTGTCCAGCTGTGGACAGCACAAACCTTTCCAGGGAGACGTTTGGGAGAAAGGAATCCTGTAACCTCGTTCGCTCCGTTCAAGGCCTCAGTTGCTTCCCTGCCCAAATAATATGTGCACAACTTCTTAATTGGTTAAATGGAGGTGAAATGGAAAAAAATAAAAGGCAGGAAAAACCCACCCCCAAAACCCTGGGTGAAACTTTAGCAGCCCAGCTACAATGAAGACATGCACGTCTTTGCTTTGAGCCGCTAAAACCTGGGCCCGCTGGGTTCCACGGATTTCTGCAGCACCCAAATTTTTCCAGGAATCTCAGACAAGTTTACCACAGCAATTAAGCCGTCTGCCATCTGCAAAAGATTTGCCCAAGAGTTTTCCTAATGTTTTTCTCCCCCTCCACCTCCGAAATACATTTAACTTAATTCTTTCAACATTTTGCCTATCATTCAAGTCCATTTACATTAAGCACTGCGGAGCTGGCTGGATTTTTGAGGGCAACTTTGCCTTCTAAGGATTAGTTGTGCGCTGGTGCACTGAAATTTTATATACGGAGTAACACTCTGAATATGAATTATTTCTTGTGGAACACTGCGCCTATTCTTGGGGAGCGGAGAAGTAAAAACTTTACTGGGAGTTCCAGCCAAGGACCTGAGATTAACACCCTTTATTCTTCTCCCAAATGGTGAGTTATTTCGAGAATACTGGCCCAGGCTCCAGCTTGATGTCTCCATCACACTGCATAAAAGTGCCCTGCGAGTAAATACGTGCACTCAGCCAGTGACAATGAAAGACGTGGATCTGAATTCTTCAGCGCACTGGAGAAGGTTTCCAGTTTTCCCAGGAACATTCAGCGTGCCTCGCGGTCCAAGGAAAACAGTGGTTAGGAAAACTGAAGGGTATTCTTTATGTTTCTCCTCCTTGCACATAAACTGGTTGTTCCCAACTGCCTAACGCTGGTGGGTGTTCTCACTTTTCACTATGGAAACTATTTTTTTTTTTAATGGAGCTCTCTAAATACAGATTTGCTTGTGTGACAAATAATCAGCCAGCCTACAGCACGTTATTTTCTCTCCCTCAGCGTTTGTGCTTGCGCGGCAAATTCTGTTCTTCCATCATGTACCCAAATACTGAGTCCCCTAAAATAACCTCTGAAAAAAGTAACTTGTTAACAATTTCAAGGCCGGAGGGTTGGTGGCACAACCTCTCCGTTTTGGAGACTGATTTTGACAGAATTTGGAACAATTTTAGGGTGGGCAAGCATTGGCAGGGGCTGCCCAGGGAGGTTTGGAGTGCCCATCCCTGGAGGTGTGCCAGGAGTGCCTGGCCGTGGCACTCAGGGCTGGGGACAAGGTGGGCATCGGGCACAGCTGGGACTGGTTGGGCTGGGAGGGCTTTTCCAGCCTCAATGATTCTGTGATTTTGTGAATTTTATGCTGTTTCTATGACTTTGCAGAAGCACAAGATAAGGTCAGGCCTTAGAAGAACTGAGAATAAGAACTAGAGTTTTAACAAAGCCCAGTGAAATACTACAGAACTGGGAAGAGTGGCAATTATGAAAAGAAATAACTCAGTCCCTCACCTGGGTTCAGGGTAGGGCCTTTGGAACCCTTGACTGACAAGATCTACCAGTAAAATATAAAACTTCGCCCTTGAAAGCACATACTGAATTTTAGGATGATGAATCTGATTTAAAAACCATCCATCAGCCTCCGAGAAACCATTCTGTGATTCTGTGATTTCATAGATAATATTTTACATTCATTAAACAAATTAGCAACCTGGTTTCCTCTTCACTTTCTTTTGGCATGCTTCCCCTGTTTCTGAGTGATGAAGGCCTTTGGACATGTTCATTTCCCAGAATCCCAGAATGG